>CABHPH010145728.1:0-16937 GCA_902168325.1 Peromyscus nudipes | reverse complement strand
CTCAGTGGTAGAGCCCCTGCCTAGAATCCCCCAGTGAGGGGCTGGGGCGTGGCTCAGTGGTAGAGCCCCTGCCTAGAATCCCCCAGTGAGGGGCTGGGGGTGTGGTTCAGTGGTAGAGTCCTTGCCTAGAATCCCCCAGTGAGGGGCTGGGGATGTGGCTCAGTGGTAGAATCCCTGCCTAGAATCCCCCAGTGAGGGCCTGGGGTGTGGCTCAGTGGTAGAGCCCCTGCCTAGAATCCCCCAGTGAGGGGCTGGGGTGTGGCTCAGTGGTAGAATGCTTGTCTATCAGGCAGGAGGGTCTTTATAAATCCTCATCACCACAAAGTCATCCTCTTGATCTCTAGTGTCTTTGTAATTCAGAGCTGAGCTCTGCTGTTCCCTCCCCACCACACTATAGTGGATGAGGAACCCCAGCCTGAGTGTGTGGGGACATATTTGACCACTGGGGCCTCAGGAGCCACCCACAGATGTGACGCTCATCCCTGGTCTCTGACCATGCTAGCAGGAAAGGGCCCAGCCCAGCCAAAGTTCATACCGTCCCACCTGGCTTTGCTCTGACTCTACATTCCCCTCATGTGCCAATCCCTGTTCCTCAACTTCCCTGCTGGTGATGTGGCTTCAGTCAGTAGCCAGCCCCAGCCAGTGGCCCTGGAGTGACTCGTAAAACAGGCACATCCTCAGTAGTTCCTCTTGGACAGTTACCTGCCTTTCTGGGGAGGGCAGTGCCACACACTCAGCTGGCTGAGGCTTAATTAGCCCACATGCTGAGAGGCGGAGCCACCTGATGAGGTCACAGGCACCGCCCTGGGAGATGCCAGTTCCTGCTCTGCCCACAGAGGGCAGGCTTGGGTGTGGGGAACAAAGGCCTGGGATCCCCGCAGGCCTGGGTGCTCCCCTTTGCCTGAGTCAACTTGGCGTCTGCCCTTCATCTCCCCTACCCCCGCAGCCTCACCCACCACCCCCGCAAGCCTCCTACCGCCTGGGATGCCAACATCAGTTGCTAGGATGCAGTTCAGAGGCCTGGCTCCCCGAGGAGGAAGTAGGTGGGGGCAGGTGGCATCCTCACCTAGCCAGAAATCCAGGACATGAAGGCCAGCCCTGGCTTTCCACAGCTTCCTTTATTGCTTTTTTGACTTCCGTATTCCTCACTAGACACCGGTGTGCGTGCGAGCTACCTACTCCGGAAAGCTGCTACCTGCCGCCCTTTTGGCTTCCAAAGTCACCAGGGTGCCTTCCATCCCAAATCCCGTTGGTCTTGAGCCCAGCCCTGCCCTCACACCCTCATCGGGGCCGGCGGGATGTGGCTGCTGGTGTTCTCCATCCCAAACCCAAGTGCTCTCTACACCCCTGAAATTAAAGGACTTAGGCCATCGGCCTTGGCTTGCCCCCATTGGTCCGGTCCCGGGGGTGATGCACCTCTCTGCTGTGTCCTGATCCATAGGCCACCTGGGACGTCCCTGCGGCATTACTGGCTCCACGATTGGCCTGGGGATCATCCCGGGATGGGGACTTGGGCGGGCTGGGTGGCTTGAGTGCGCTAACGGCCCGGATGAGGCCCATGCGGCGGCGGATGGAATGGTCCAGGTTGACCGTGCAGCGCAGCAAACTCTGTGCCTCGGACACGGTGAAGGGGAAATCAGTGCCCAGAAAGCGCTCAAAAAGCTCGGGGTCGCCATCCAGGTCCAGCACATTCTGCAAGGCCTTGGTCATGGTGTGCAGCTCGCGACTGTTGTCGCAGAAGACGTCCCAGAGGCGCGCGCGGCCCTCGGGCGCGCCCCCCGCCTGCTGCCGGTCCTCCAGGCATTGCAGCACCCAGCTGAGGCGACAAGGCCACTGGTTGGCGAGCACGACCCAAGCCACCGCGTGACGCGGGGTGGGTCCCACGCGGTCTGGCTGCTGCTGCTGCTGCTGTTGCAACAGGCGCACGGTGATGGGCACCGTGTTGACGATGCGCCGCATGGACACTACGTTGTCGGGCACGTACTCGTACAAGCAGTCGCGCTCATCGTGCAGGCAGCAGAGCGCCTCCTGGATGCGCCGCGCCGCCTCCGCGTCCACGCGACCCTGTGCGCGCTCCCCGTCTGCCTGCGTCTCCACCGCCAACAGCTGCGTACCCTCGCCGGCGGCCGAGCCCTGGCTCTGCGGCTGCAGCTTGAGTGTCAGCTCCCGGAACAGCAGATCGTCGCGGCTGCGCACCGCGTCGTGCAGGAACTGCAACTTGGTGCGACGGCCCATGACCGGCACCGAGAAGGGCAGCGTGACCGTGCGGTTGAGGAACAGGTAGCCGTTGTCCGCCGTGCCCTTCATGTTGCCCGCGCTCTCCAGGCACGCGGCCAGGATGCTGGGGTCCACCACCAGGATGAAGATGAAGGGTGCGTGGCTGTCGGACAGCAGCGTGTTGATGGCGTTCAGCACGCCCACCACGCGCTCCGGGTAGCACGTGTCCAGCCCGGTGACCTCGAGGACCACGCGCAGCCGGCGTCGCTGGTAGATCTCCAGGAAGCACAGGAAGTCGGTGAGCAGCTCCACCTCCTTCTTCACCTCGCACATGAAGCCCAGCTGGCTGCCGAACTTCTCACGCGACACCAGGCGCTCGATCTTCTTGCGCTGGCTCACGAACAGGTGCTTGCCCACGGAGTACACGGCCATGAGCAGCCCCGAGCCCGACAGCGTGGTGGCCGCGCCGCCCAGCGCCTTGAGCAGGCCACGACCCGTGTGGCCTGGCGCATGGCCCCCCAGCGACAGGTACAGCAGCCCCACGCCCAGGCACAGCGCGGCCAGCAGCGCCAGCAGCGCCAAGCACACGCGGCGTCGGCAGTGCCACTCGCGTTGACAGAGGCCGTCGCGTGGGCCACCGGGCTTGTTGCCCAGCACGGAGTACACGCTGAAGGGCAGCGCGCCGTAGTGGTGGCGGATGCCCTCGCACAGCGTGGTCACCAGCCCCGCCCACAGCTTGTCGGTGCCCGCGTACTGCCAGGCGCTAAAGCGGATGAACAGGAAGCGCACGTTCCTGCGCCGCAGGTGCAGCTCGGTGATCACCGGCTGCAGAAACACCAGGAACCACAGCAGCTGCGGGACGCCCCAGCCGCGCACGCGCCGCGGCCGCCACTGCACGCGCTGCAGCTCCTCGCTCTCGCGCTGCGCGGCCTCCTGTTGCATCAGCGCTGGGGGAGGGGAGGGAAGGTGTCAGTCGCGATGGCCGGGAGGGGGCTGGGCCCAGGTGCATGTAAGTGGAGGTGGGAGGCCTGAAGAGAGAGACTGGGAGGTCGAGGACAGAAGTAGGGACATCCCTGGAGAGAGGTAGAAAGAGCTGGCAAGAGGGGGAGGCACCTTGGATGTCCTATCCATCCATTCCCAGTTCCAACCGGGAATGAATGAATGATAGGTGAATGAATGAATGAAATGCCCGAGTACAAGAATATGTATGGGTGGATGAACAAATGAATGAAACGCCTAGGTACAAGGAGATGAATGGATGGATAAATGAATGGATGAAATGCCCCGGTACAAGATGAATGAATGGATTATAAATGAATGGGTGAGTGAAATGTGGGAAGAGGACAGGCCAGACAAGGAAGCAGGAACACAGCCTGAGTCTTTCTCTGGCTGACTGCCCCTCCTCCGGGGAGCCTACCCTGATCAGGCTGGGTCAGGGACCCACTCTTGGTGTTACTGACTCAGGCAGGGCAGGGCCCTGGCTGTTGTCTTGGTCATCCCTGGATCCCCCAAGCACCAAGGAGGTGCTGGCGGTATCTGAACAATGGGTGGTGAGTACTCTGGGACAGGATGTGAGCCCAGTGATGAGTGAGTGGGGACTGTCACCTTGCCCATGACCTAGCCCAGGGCTGGAACTCAGGAGCATCCTTTTCCGTATCCTGATCTTTTCTGTGGACTGCATCCTTGTCACAACACGGGGTGGGAGCGAACAGTCAGCAGGGACTGAACTCACTCCAGCCATGACTGAGTGTGGCAAAGGCCGCCATGTCCAACAGCTGACCAAGTTTCTGCTGGTGTCTTCACTGTACCTCAGTGTGCTCGGGATCTTTGGGGACCCCACCACCACCACCAGAGTGTGGGGCTTGCATCAGAAGCAGGAGTGTGGCCTTAGTAAGAACCCAGGCTTTCTCCTTAGGGTACCAGGGAGCAAGGCATGTTCTTGAGCAAGGGTAGGGAAGGACCAGAGGATGTGACTTGGAGAACAGAGAAGGGGCCAGAGACCAAGTTTCCTGCCCACCCCCCACACCCACCCCACCCCACCCCCGCCTGCCCTCGAAACATGCAGATACTCACTCATGATCTTGTCCAGCATCATGTGAAGACGGCAGCCGAAGGGAGCGTAGAAGCCCACGGTCACGGGGACAGGCACGTGACACAGAGTTTTAGCCAGACAGCTGCAGTAGACATCATCCTCCGTCAGGATGTCTAGAGGTGGCAAAGGGAAACCAAGTCAATGGCGCTGGTTGGGCGCCACCCTCCCTCCTCCCGGGTGCCCTCCCTGCCTGCAGCCAGCCCTGCTCTGCCTGCCACCAGCACCTTGGATCTGCCTGGATCCCCACGGTGACTCAGGTCAAAGCCCTCCGCGCAAGCGCATCCACGCGCCTTCTAGGATCTGGGACTGACCCAGAGATTTGCAGAATCTGGCCTTCTTGGCCCTAAATCATTAGGCCTGCTCAGCCCTTTCCATGCCCTTGGTTCTCCTAGGAAAATCTCATGGGCCTTCCTTGGGGCACAAGGCCCTCAGAGACTATGACACTCTCACACCCCCAAAGCTCCATACCCTCCCCAGTTTCTCACAGGGATTTCGGAACTGTGGTGGCTTGTGAGCCACTTGTCCCTTCTCGTGACCAGACACTAGGGAGGGTAAAGAGACTGACCTAGTCACTGGTCAATGCCCCTGTATCCAGTGACCACTTAGGACACAAGTTCCTCATCCCAGAAGGCCTTGCGCACAAGCACCGCAGAGTCCCCTCTAGAGGGGACTCCTGTCCTCCTGAGCATTACTTCTTGGACCTAGAGTTAGGATGTCCAAAGGGTGGGGCCCAATCATGGAAGCTGATGTGGTGGGCTGCGGGGTGTGGCTGTGACTGGTGACAGTGGCCTGGGCGGACCCCAGCCATGCCTAATCAATGGGTGACTTCACCTTACTAAGCCTCTCTTTTTCTGAGTGTGAAATGGACTTCCCGGCCCCGGGGCGCCATGGCAGGTCGTGCATGCCCAACCTTGCTGTGAGTTCTCACTCATTACCTGTTGCTCTACTTCCGAACCAGGTCCTGACACAGCTGTGTCCCCCACCTTTGGGGCCGCCACCCCGAACCTGGCTCAGCCCCTCCCTCCTCCCAGTGGCCCCTTCTCTGAGCCTATGCCTGTCTCACCTTGGCTGTCCCTGCGGCAGACCACCTCAGTGCCTAATAAGACCCTGCCGTCTGAGTGGTACCCTGACGATGGCCCCGTTCCAAGCCCGGGGTCCCCTTTCCCGTCTCTTATTTCCCCTCAAAGTGATTGTCACTTAGTGATCCTATAACTCCTCACTGAACTGTCTTCTTGTAGCCCGCTGTACCAGGTGACCCTGTCCCCCCCAGCACTCTCCCCTCTCCCATGCTCTCCCTACCTCTTCTTTAACCCCCACTCTCCACCTGTGTTCCCCAACACCACAGCTGGCCAAAAAGCTGCCCCAGGTCCTCATCACCCCCTGCCCCTTGTCCTCCCCGGCCTTGTGGGCCAGTTGAGGTAGGGCTAAGAAAAGAGAAACCAGAAACAGAGCACCAGCAGAGAGGAGGGGCAGAGGCACCGTGCACGTGCCTGCCCCAGAAGTCAGGGACCCCAACAGTTAAGGTAGAGACCACGGCTTGGGATAAGCGCTCTCCTGACAGGGACCACAGTGTGTGTGGAGTGAGGACAGGCCCAAGGTGCCAGCCAGGGAGCAGAAGGCCCAGGCAGAAGCAAGGCAGATGGGGACGCAGCCCCAAAAGGAAGGCCTGGGCTCAGCACCGGCGCCGTAGGAGGTGAAGGAGCCGCAGGCTGGGGGTGCAGGCAGGGGCCGCGCCTCGGTGGGCTCGCTGGGCTCCAGGAGGGCGCCAGATGCAGAGGGCAGGGCTGGGCTGCTGCTGGCCGTGGCTGATACTGCTGTGGGTGACGAAGTGGCAGGTTGGGGGGCGCTGGCTGGTCCCATGCGGGCAGCGGCGACCGCAGGTGACCCCTTCTGGGCCCCGCGAACTGGACAGAGCCGCTGCCGCAGCGGACTGGGAGGGAGGGATGGGGGTTGTCGCTGTTGCTGCTGCCGCTGCCGCTGCAGAATGAGGGGCTGGGGACACCTGCGACAGCCGCTGCCACCCCGGTAGCTGTGATAAGCCTGCTGCCAGTGAGCCTTGGGGGGCAGCTGACAGGGCCCGTGGGCGTGAGTGGCCACCGGGTCCTGGTACCACTGATGACAGCATCCTGGAAGGAAGGAAGTGGGGGTGACTGGGACTGGGTCCCGGTCCCCCTGGGGACACTGGCTTGAACCAGGTTGTGCTATTTGGCAAGGCTGGCCTGGAGCATCCATGGGAGCCCCAGAGGCCCCAGGAGTGAGAGGAGCACCAAGGACCCAGGTGATGTCAAGGACAGGACACACAGGGTCTGCGCTTTCCAGGGAGGACCAAGAGAGGACAATACCAGAGATTCGTGCATCTTGGCACCCCAAATCCTGAGACTAATTTCCTGCATCCCTGGGAGGGTCCTTGCTGCAGAATCTTAGGGTGAGGATGGCTGAGGATCTACTAGGAGCTGACCTGGCTGGTCGGAAGTGGCCGTGGAGAGGGGGCAGGCTAAGGGCTGAGAAGGCAGGTGGGTCCTGAGCCATCAGACCCCGGGAGTCTGTGACACCTTTAACAGGAAGTCAATGCCCCCTCCCCACTCCCCTTGGTCATTGTGGGAATCTGAGTCATTACCAGAGACGCACTCAATGGGGGCCTCCCCCCTCTACCCTGCCCCTCCCACCCTGTGGCTCCTCTGGAGGTTGTCCCCCACAGCCTAGAGATTTTCGAAAGGGATTTCCTGCTCCCATCCCTAGTGAATGCTCCAACTTTTGGACTCTACAGGAGACAGGCGTGGTGGTTATCAGATTCCTATGAGCCTGGGGTAGGAGGAGTGCTTGAGCCTAGGAGGTCAAGGCTAGCCTGGGCTACAGAGTGAGACCCTGTCTCAGCCCTTTTCAGTAAGACCAGTCTCACTTTGTAATCCAGGCTAGCCTGGAACTTGCAGCAGTCCTCCTGCCTCAGCCTGGAAAATGCTGGGACTACAGGCATGTGCCACAATTGGCTCTGTGGCTTCTCTCCCCGGAGGTTGTTTCTGCGGGGGCACATAAATTCAGCACCCCCACACCCCCTACCCACTTCTGCCACAACCCACGCCCTCAAAATGAGCTCTTACCTTTTTGGTGCCCCAACTCAGGATCCAAAAAGTATTGCTCGTTGGGGGTCCGGGCACTCTTGGTGAAGCGGACATTGTAGTTCTTCTGCATGGCGGGCCGTGATGTCAGTGGCCCGTTCCTAGATGGAGGGGTCAGTGCTCAGCTCGGTGGGGTCCCTGGGCTACTTTAAGATGACCCCTTGTGATCTTGGACAGGCAAGAGGCACAGTCCAGATGTGGGGGAGGGGGCTTTCCTGGGTCACTGGAGTGGGCACTGAAGTGAGAGAGAGACAATGGCCAGATGACTGGGGGTTACTGTGGGGCCAGGTGGGGAGTACAGCGGGATAGGAGGTTGGTGCAGCCTGACCTGGGAAGCCACCAAGCAGAGCCAGACTAGAATCTAAGAGTAGGGAACTTCCCCGGCATGGTGGCACATGCCTTTAATTCCAGCACTCAAGAGACAGAGACAGGGGAGGGGGAATCTCTGATTTTGAAGCCAGAAAGAGCTACAGAGTGAGACCTCTCACCAAGCAAAAGAAAAAATAATAAATAAATAAATAAATACATGTGGGGAACTCAACACGGGGGTGGAGAGAAGGGACATCTGGGGTTAAAGCGAAGCTGGTGTCTTCCGAGGAGACACAGGCAGAGGGGGTGATTGGGGGCGCGGCGTGTTTAGAGGTTCGGAGGAGTCAGAGCTGAGCTGTGAAAGATACTGTCTGGCCCAGGGCCACGGGAACCTGGGTGACTGGGGTTGGGGATCGGGACAGTGGTCCAGCCTACCACGGCATGCCCCCCACATCCCAGCCTGGGCTCTCAGTACCTACCTGGTGGTGGCCCCGCGGCCCCAGCTCCCTGCCGTGGCCCCGCGCAGGCCTGGCTAGAGCCCAGTGGCGCCCGCTCGGCCGGTTCTCCGGCGTGTGTCCCCGCCCTTTGGGCAGGCGCCTGGCCTGCTGCTCTCTAGGACTGGGTGCCCCGGACGGGATGAACCCAGGAGGGGGTGGAGAGTCCACAGCAATCCTCACACCAAGTTTCTGGACACCTCTGCTGGGAGGGAGGAGGCAGAAAAAATCCCAACAGTCTGCTGGCTCCGGTGTGGCGCAGCTGTGTGACCATAGGTCAGTGACTTCATCTCTCTGGGCTTCCTCATTGATGAATAGGCCAGGTTGGCACCTGTTTCCTGAGGTTGTCAAAAGAATGAGTCCATCCAGCCCTTAGGGCCAGCACCAGCTGACCCATTTACCAAGTGCTGCCCTGAATGCCTCGCATAGGTCCCCGGCAACCGGCTTCTGAGCCTGTTCACTCGGTAGCTCCCTTTATCACCACAACCCACAGAAGTCGTGCCCACTTCAAAGATGAGAAACCTGAGGCCCAGAAACACAGAACCCCTTCCTTGCCCCAGACCACACAGAGCTGGGAATAAAAGGAAGTGGTGGCTACCAAGCCCTGTGCTTGGTCGGGCCAGGGTGGTGCTGGGAAAAATGGCACCCCACACTGTGGAATTCTTTCCTTGTGCAGCGGGGCCTGGGTGGCCACACTGCCTCCTGCTGTCAGGGCCTGGCTACTTTCCTCCAACTGTGGTTTCTTTCCTGCCAGCTGTCCTTCGAGCCCCTTCTTTGGGGAGTGTCCCCTGGCCCATCTGAGAGGCAGGGATGTATCCAGAGGTGAACCGTGGGGTGCCAGTCCTGCCCACTAGGCTGTGTAGAAAATTCAAGGCTACTGGATCCATAGAGGGGACTAGGGTGGGGCCGACCAGGCAGGGGGTCATGCATGCAAACTGGGTTTCCAAGAGTTTAGTTGTAGGGAGCTGGAGAGAGGGGCAGGCCAGGGAACACAGGGGACATCTGGGCCACTCTACAGAGGTGGATGCTTCAACCATAGGGACTCCACTGAGCCTGGTGACATGTATCAGTCATCTCTTGGTAGGCTGAGGCAGGAGGATCGCCTGAGTTCAAGGCCAACCTGAGCTACATAACTAGACCTTGATTTTTTTTTTTTTCTTTTTTTCCGAGACAGGGTTTCTCTGTGTAGTTTTGTGCCTTTCCTGGAACTCACTCTGTAGACCAGGCTGGCCTCGAACTCACAGAGATCCGCCTGGCTCTGCCTCCCGAGTGCTGGGATTAAAGGTGTGCACCTACCACCAGCACCACCACCCGGCTCTAGATCTTGTCTTATGTGTATGAATGTTTTGCTTGTATTTATGTGTAGATACCTGGTGCCCACAGTAGTCAGAACAGGGCTTCTCAAGTCCTCTGGAAGCAGAGTTATGGATGGTTGTAAGCCACTATGTGGGTGCTAGGAATCAAACCTGGGTCCTCGGCAAGAGCAACCAGCCCTTTTAACCTCTCAACCATCTGTCCTGTCCGGTGGGAGAGACCTTGTCTTGGGGCTTGGGGGACTGGAGCGATTGCATGCTGCTCTTGCAGAAGACTGGATTCGGCAGACATACACATAATTACAAATTAACGAAAGAGCCAGTGGCCCTTGTTCCTTCCACTGGGGTCTCAGCCCCACCTCAGTTTGCAGTCCTGGGCTGCAGAGTCTGGGCCCGAGTGCAGCCTCAGATGCTACAGATACAACCAGGAGGCGGCAGGGTGAGGCTGCGTTCACCGTGCCCTGCTGGGCCGAGGGCAGCCCCAGACTTGTTGGCTGGCAGAGCCCGTGAGCAGGGCCAGGTGTTCAGGGTGGGGGTGGGTACAGAGGAACATGTGACAGCCACTGCACAGGTCTGTTTCCACGTAAAGAACTTTATTGAGCACTTGCCATCTGGGTGATGGAGGCCTTAATGTCCTTCCATGCCCATTCTGAAGTCACTGGACGGTTTTGCCTCCTGGGACCCTCCAGTTCCTTTCATTCCCTCGTCTGAAGCATGCGATCACCTCAGAGCCTGTGAACTCCAGCTTCAAAGCTACCTGCAAAGGTGACCCCTTGGACAGGGCCAAGGTACCAGTCTCCCGAGGCTGAGGTCAGGCAGGGCAAGCCTGGGGTCCTCAGGACTTCTGGATCACCACCTGGAACTTGCCTGGAAGGGAAGGGCCACCCTGAACTGGGGCTGGAACAGGAAGCCTGTCAGCAGGCTGGCTGTTCACCTGAACCAACAGCCTGGGGAGCCCTGGAGTGGGTCGCGGGGGTACCACCCCCACCCAACTGGCCTGCATCCCAGATCATGGAGGAGCCCAGAGACAGGTGGCTGAACATGTAGGAGGCAGGAGGGCAGGCCTGAGCTCCTGACATGTCCTGCTCATTCATCGCAGGTCCCCACAGTGCCAAGGAGGGGGTGGCAGCTGCTCACTGCGGGGCAGGGCTCAGGCCCAGCAGTGCCTTATGGGGTCACGATAACAGCAGATGGGCGGTGAGTTGCCACTCTTCAAAGCCATTGGGAGCCTGGCCAGGGTGTCTAAGATGTCCCACTGGGTCCTGTGCTACCCTCTACCCTTAGAGGCACCCCAGGGACACAAACTGGGTACACGATGTGCTCACGTTAGTGGTCTCTGGGCCTCAAATTCCATGTCAGATGTGGTTTGATAATCTGGTTCCCCTTCCCAACACTGATGAGGGACCCATCAGGGATGGGGAAGCCCCCAAAGCCTACACCATAGTTAAGGGATGCAAAGCACCCCTCACCCAGTGACTTACAGGCGGGCAGGGCAGCCACAGAGGCGGTGACCAGGCTCTGGAAGCCCAGCGTATGGAGGGCGCCACACAGAAGGCCGCAGGTGAAGGCTAGGAACTAGGATGGGGACACAGACCACTGTGGGAAGAGGGGAGGCCAGGCCCGAGTCCCAGGAGAGGCCTAGCAGGGGGTGGGCAGATAGGCGTGTCCTGTACCACCCCCAATACCTTGGGAGCTTCCTCTAGATACTGTGACCCCGAGCCCATGGTGACGAGGAGGGGAAAGCTGTTGTCCTGCAGCACATAGGTCCCCTGGTGACAGAAAAGAGGCGGATGGGGCTGGGCACTGACGGAGGGAAGGACCCCAGTACCCAATCCTGCAGAGCTGCAGGGGCCTGGGTACCCAGGAGTGCCAGGAGAGGCTGATGCCCTGGGCCATGAAGCAGTGACAGCGAGTGGGCACAGCGTGGGCGTTCAATGGGGACTACCACAGCCTGGGACAAGAATCATCATGTCGAGGCCACCAGCGGCCTGTGGAGGGCTCACTCCTGACAGGCAGGCTGAAGTTGCAGAAATAGCCTTGCCACCCCTCTGCAGCCCTGTCTTCCCTGAGGGCCTCCAAGGAGAAGGGGCAGATGATAATGGCAATCTACGGTTCTTGCCTCCCAAGTCCCCGGGGGCCCCGCTGCGGCATTCTCTTGTGGGGTTTCCACTGCCCCCAACCTGGAGGCCAGGGGCTGGGGCCGAGCCAGGCCAGCTCACACACCCACCTGGTGGTTGGTGCGGAGCCCATCCATGTGCTTTTGGAACATGGCAGCCCACAGGTCTTTGCACAGGAACTTGAGGGCATCCAGCTCCTCTCTCAAGGCCAGCGTCTCCCGGGGCAGCCTGGATGAGGATGTGGAATGAAGCCAGGCCCATCCAGAACATACGTGGGCCCATGAAACCTTCCCCCACCCTAGGTCTTGACAGCAGGAACCCCAACATCAGGTCTGCCCACCCTCCCGGCAGCAGAGGAAGGCAGGTGGGGCTGGCTCTCACCTCTCACCCAGAGCCTGGCCCACGCGGAAGCCCAGGCCCTCCAGGACTGACAGGCTCTTCTTCTTTCCCTAGAAGGCCAGGAAAGGGAGGCTCAGGAGGACGCTGTGCAGGTTTCTCTGCTTGGCCAGGAAAGCTCAGCTTCCAGATCCTTCTATCTGATCCTGGTCTTCTGACCAGGTAGAGTCCCTGAGCCCAGCCCTCTTGTCTGTCCCCGCACCCATGTTGTCCCTCTGAGGTTAGGACCTAGCTGCCAAGTTCACCTAGGTCATCACTGGCTGGCCCAAACACCCAACCGGAGAAGGGAGGGGTTGGGCTGAGCAGGCATGCTGTTCCAGGTGCTCATGGGAACACTATTTGTGCTCAACCTTGGGGAGCTAAGGCAGGCTGCACTCCATGGCTGGAGACAGGCTCCGAAGGGTTAAGAAGCTGCCCTAGGCCACTGCAGACCTGTCATCCCGGCTACTTGGAAGGCTGAGGCAGGAAGGTCAATGGTGTGCCTGAACTACAGAGTACGTTCATGGCCAGTGTGGGCGACTTGGCTGAACCCTATCTTGAGAAAAAAATTCAAGGCAGGTGTGGTGGGGTACTCCTATAGTCCCAAAATTTGGGGAGCAGAGGTGTCAGGACCAGGAGCATGGGGTCATCCTTAACCAGAGTGAGCTGAAACCAGCCTGGGCTACACGAGGCCTTCTCACACAGTTACAGAAGAGGGTTGCAGGCGTGGCTCAGTAGTAAGGTAGGCTTGAGACCTTGTATCCAATCCCACCTCAACACACCAAATCACGGTGCCAGCTCAGTGCAGGGGGGCCTGGGTGAAGGGCATCTACGTTTCAAATCCAGGTGTTAGCCAGGCATGGCAGTACCACCTATGAACCCAGCACTTGGGGGGCTGAGGCAGAAGAATCACAAACCTGAGGCCAGCTGGGCTATATCCGGAGACCCTGTCTCAGATGCCGCCCCCCAAAAGCTGGGCATGATAGTGCACACTTTTTTTTTTTTTTTTTTTTTTTTTTGAGATAGGGTTTCTCTGTGTAGCCCTGGCTGTCCTGGAACTCCCTCTGTAGACCAGGCTGGCTTTGAACTCCACTACCCAGCAACGGTACACACCTTTAATCCCACCACTCTGCAGGCAGAGGTGGGTGGATCTCTGTGAGTTCAGGGCCAGCCTGGTCCACACAGTGAGTTCCAGGACAGCCAGAGCTACATAATAGAGAGACCTTGTCTCAAAAAAAAAAAAAAAAAAAAAAAAATATAAAGAATAAAAACAAAACGGAACATCAAAGTAAGCCAGCAAAATAGCTCAGTGGGTAAGGTGCTGGATGCCAAGACTGACAACCTGAGTTACGTCCTGGGGTCTCACAGGGAAGGAGGGAACTGACTAACTGTAGCTGTTCTCTGACCAGGTACAGTGGCGCACACCTTTAATCCCAGCACTCAGGAGGCAGAGGCAGGTGGATCTGAGTTCAAGGCCAGCCTGGTCTGCAGAGCGAGATCCAGGACAGCTGGGCTACAGAGCAAGACTGTTTCAAAACCAATAAGCTGTGTGTGATCTTCACACTCATGCCATGGCCTGCTCCTTTCAAAATAAATAAATGTAGTAAGAACACATCACTGAGCAGCCAGGCCTCACCCAAACGGGCAGAGATGACACACCTTCCCACAGGAGGATGGTGGGGTACTCTGCTGGCTTCCTCTAGCACAGCCTAGGAAGAGAGGCTGTGGTGGCAAATCATATATGCAGAAGAGAGATGCTGCTGACCTGCAGGGTGGCATGTGGGAGATCCTGTCACATCTGTCACCCTTGGGCTGGTATTGTACCCTCACACTTCCCACATGTAGAGGGACCAGGGAGATGGGGTGGCACAGAATGCTGTGTCTCAGTTTCTTTTTGCATGAAAGGAAGGTAGCCTTAGCAGCAGTCCCCTGGGATCCTTAGGGGTGAGGGAAGGGGCCAGGGGCATTCAAACCACAAATCAACCTCCTAAGCCTTACTGTGGCACCCTGCACATGGGGTGTGCATCTGTGTCCATTAAAAGAGGTGCGAGCCTCTGGCCAATGTGAATGAAGCCATTACCTGGAGCAGAACCCTGTAAAGGAGGTGGCTATGTTCCAAAGCTCCAGAACCTAGAATAGTCCAGTGGTTGGCCAGCCTGGGGACCCTGGTGGCCACTGTTTCCCTCAATTCCTGGAGGCAGAACCAGCTCTACTGTTAAGGAATGTGTCCCTGCTCAGGAGTCCCTAGGGTTACAAGGAACGTCCAACCCTCTGTGGCTCAGGCTTCCTGGTTGCAGACACAGGGCAGGCCCACCAGTCGAGTTGGGATCGGAGAGGGGTCAGAGGGGTCTCTAGCAAGCTCAAATGGTCCTTTCACAAACGTCACACTCCCGGGGATGAACATCCTGGATGTGTGACCTAGATACAGTGGCCTCAGTTACCCACATGTGCAATGAGGCTCAAGGTGCTACCTACTCAGTGATGGTGACAGCCACAGCTGTTGTCACTCTGGCTTCCCTCTGCCTGTCCCTGGGCAAGGGTCAATTAAGTGGCTGCTGACCTGAACAGACCGGAGTGGCTGGGTCACGGGTTCAGGGGTGAGGTGTTGTGGGGATAGTTGTACACTGCGTGAAGACATATTGCTGTGATTGATTTAATAAAGAGCTGATCGGCCAATAGTTAGACAGGAGGTATAGGCGGGACTTCTGGGCAGAGAGAGAAAATAAGAGGAGATAATAGAGGCGTGCATGGAGGATGCTCGGAGACACAGAGGAAGCAGGATGGGCCATACATGACAGAGCGTAGATTAATAGAAATGGGCCCATTTAAGTGATAAGAGCTGGTTGAGAACAAGCCTAAGTTAAGCCCAAGCTTTCATAATTCACAAAAAGTCTCCGTGTCATTATTTGGGAGCTGGCTGATGGGACAGAGAAGGACATTTGGCGCTCCAACACAGGGTACGACCACACAAATCACAGCAGCCAGCACTGCCCCAATCGCAATCGCTGCCTGGGCCTCTCTGCTTGCGGGGACTCTGAAAGTGGACTCAACAACTTCCCAGAGCTGGGGCCGTAAATGAGCCTCTGGCAGATACCCGCTGGCAAGAGGCTAGTCTCTCAGGAACTGAGGGGGCTGGAGCTAGCCGCTAACCACCGACCAACAGTTTACGATTGTCTCATGGTCAAAGAACACAACAGACACACAGAAAGCCAGGTCCAGACACAGAAAACCGCTAACAAGGTATAGTGTGTTTAAAAAGGTGCTTAGGTGCTGGGAAAAAGAAAAAAGAAAGACATAGACATATAGACAGTCATAGGAAAAATAGTTTAAAAATAAAAAAGTAAAATCTTTAAAGAGCGAGTAAAGTAATATTTAAAAAAGCCACATAAGGATGGAAAGTATTTTAAAACAGGGAGTTTGAACCTTAAATGGTGCTTTGTTAAATTTGAATTTTTTTAATGCTCGTGTACACAAAACAATAGCTGCTGAGAGACATTGGATTATGGAAACTGCTACATTAAACCAACCTATATAGTTTAAGAATGTCTTCAAAATGGTAGTAAAAAAATGGCCGGGCAGTGGTGGCGCACACCTTTAATCCCAGCACTCGGGAGGCAGAGCCAGGCGGATCTCTGTGAGTTCGAGGCCAGTCTGGGCTACCAAGTGAGTTCCAGGAAAGGCGCAAAGCTACACAGAGAAACCCTGTCTCGAAAAAAAAATCTTGTGTTGAGGGAGAGGTTATGCCTTTGTTTCCACAGGAAACAAAAAGTTATGGCTCTTCAAAATTAATAAAGATCAGATTTGATTGAGGAAGGCCCCCTGAAAATCTTGGCCACAGACATAAAAAAAGAACCAAGAAAGACTCCAAGACAGGTGACAGATACGCTGATCCCTCCACATGGGAACATCTCTGAGACTGGATGAGACATGATAAATCTTGTTGGCTACAGAGTCCTCATGACTTATTACATGCCATCCTTTCATATGGATGGATACAGATTTACATTACAGTCTGGTTATGCCGTCCAAACGGACTTATAAAGTTGACAGATGCCTTTTATCTGCTCAAACATAGAACAAAAAGTTACCTTTAACCGACGTGCACACCATACATTCCATACTTGTGTTAACGCAGATATGTATGTTACCTTTGAAAGTTTGTGTTTTCAGAATAAAAGGACCAGACACCAAAGAAGACAAGTAGCCCAGGTGATCCAGCCTCTCAGAATGCCTCTGTTGCAGTGTCCTCAAAACTCTACATCCAGAACAACTTCAAAGCTGCTAGCTGAGATGGTCCGGCCTCACACACTGTCCAGCCAGGACTTCAGATAAGCCCTGCACTTTCCCATCAATGAGACTGGACAACAGTTAGCTCTCCCAGGACTTGACCATTATCACCATTTTCTCAGGGTGCCATAAAGATGCCATCACCCCAAACAACAGGAAACAGTCTAGAGAACATGACGCCCACATTCCCAAGAGGTGGAGTGGGTGGTTTTTGGTCATTTGGTGGGTTATAGATGTTTGTCATCGTTTAGAGGGGGGTTGGTTACAAGTTGTTATTGGTAATGGTCAGGAAAAAGCTGAACAAAGGAGATTAGATTCAGGGATCTCAGTCTGAAAAGAAAAAGGGGGGGTATAGAAATGATAGGATAGCCTTTAATCCCAGCACTCGGGAGGCAGAGCCAGGTGGATCTCTGTGAGTTCGAGGCCAGCCTGGTCTACAGAGTGAGATCCAGGACAGACTCCAAAACTACACAGAGAAAAGCTGTCTCGAAACCCGCCCCCCGCCAAAAAAAGAAAGAAATGATAGGATAAAAGCGTAGATTATTGAATCTACTTTTACTTTCAAACTGAAAAAGCAACTACTAGTCTCAGATATTTTACATTGCTATGGATTTTTG
>CABHPH010145727.1:1250-13142 GCA_902168325.1 Peromyscus nudipes | reverse complement strand
TCTCTCTCTCTCTCTCTCTCTCTCTCTCTCTCTCTCTCTCTCTCTCTGTGTGTGTCAAACAGCTGGCTCTGCCCCAGTACCTGATGTCCTTCTCACCACAGGTCTCAAAGCAACAGAACTAATCAACCATGGACTGAAAACTCCAAAATCACAAGCTGAAAAAACCTTTCTTTCTTTTAAATGTGGTTGTCCTAAGCATTTTGTCACAGTGATGGGACACTGACCAACCAGGTCAGATAAGGCCCTTTTGATGCGGATGAATGACATGCTCTGTAGGCATCCTTCTGTCTGCAGTTTTCCCTTGCTAGCCCGGATCTGGTTTCATTTCTGATGCCATGACAAAACACACCCAGCATGGGGAGGAAAAGGTTTATGTGGCTTGCCCTTCCATGTCACAACCATCTTCAAGGGAAGTCAGGGCAGGAACTCAAGAAGGAACCAATGCAGAAGCCACAGTGGAAAACTGCTTACTGGCTCACTGGCTCATGCTCAGCTAGGCCCACCTGCGTGGGGAATGGCACCACCCACAGAGGGCTGCTCCCTCCTACATCAATTAGCAATTAAGACATAGCCCCACAGACATCTCATACACCAATCAGATCTGGGCGATTCCTCCATGGAGGTTCCCTCTTCCCAGGTGCCTCTAGGATGTGCCATACTGGCCATTAAGGCTGACCAGGACACCTCCCCACGGTGCACAGCCACCTCTCTGTCTACTTTATTGTCCACAAGAAATTTGGTTGTTTCCATCATCTGTGTTCTGCTGTGGCATGACAGGCAGGTCTCTCTGCACTTTCTGTATCCTGGGAAGTATGGTAAGAGCATAATCAAATTTAAATTCAAAATAAATCCCACCACAAAGTGAGTAATGTGTGGGTTTTGCCTTTTCTCATGATGCTACCTGATAATGAATATCATCCCCAAGTCTGCAAACCAGCATTATTCAAAACTATCATTTATTTTTCATGGATTAGATGGAATTTTTCCAGAGAGAAATAGCCCTCGTGGATGATGTTGTAGCTCTAGAAGAGCAATGTACAAAAGAGCAAATAGGGCCTGAGGAGATGGTTCAGTTGATAAAGTGCTTTCTGGGTAAGCTTGAGGACCTGAGTTCAATCCTCAGAAGCCCCTTTAGAAAAGTCGAGTGTGGTACTCTCCTGTAATCTCAGCGTAGGAGAAGTGGAGACAGACAGATTTCTAGGTGTCCTTGGTCGGCAGAGAGGGTTAATCAGAGAGTTTCCGGCCAGTAAGACACTCCACTTCAAAAGTAGATAGATAGATAGATAGATAGATAGATAGATAGATAGATAGATAGATGATAGATAGATGATAGATAGATGATAGATAGATAGATAGATAGATAGATAGATAGATAGATAGATAGATAGATGATAGATAATAAATAAATGAAGTAAAAAGGTCAATGGCATCTAAGGAATGACCTCTACATGTCACATGCACACAAGCATGTGCACTCCCCATGTGAATGTGCACACACAACATCCATGCACAGAAAGAAGGCACTTAACCCTTTCCACCTGTTTCTTAGTTTATAAAATAACAAGGGCAGCACTGCCATCCTTACAAGGTACTTGGTTCGTCTTCATGAGGAATTCACGGTGTAAGCGTATCTGATGAGTTTCAACTATCGCCTCACTGACAATCCTTTTCTCTCTTCATCCAGGTGACTCTCCCGCGAGTCCCTGGGCCTGTGAGGTGACCTTCAAAGCTTTCCAAGGCTTCCTTGCTTCCTGATATGTCAGGATGCTCCAAGTTCTGCAGGTCAGCCTCCTGACTCACATCTGGAATCCACTGTTGTTCCACACAGCTCAGGTTCCTCTTTGTGGGCATCAGAGACTCTCATTCCCTGGTCAGGGCTTCCACGGTGTGTTGAGATACAGACCTGAGAAATGTTCTCTAACACCCAAACACCAGAGTTTCTGCTCCACCGTCTGGACCAAATAAAGGCTGCTGGGATTCCCTTAGCCGAACAAATCTTAAAGGTGACTTCTTTTGTGCCATACCAGAGTCCCAGTTAGTGATGGCAACATGATTCCTAGTTTCCTTTGTCCCACAACACACACCCCCCCACACACATATACCACACACCATACATACACACACACCACACATGCACACACATACCACACACCACACACACACACACACACACCACACACACCACACATGAACACACACACCACACACACATACCACACACCACACATACCACACATCACACATATAACACACACCACACACACACCGAACACCACACACACATACATACACACACATACTATACACCACAAATATACCACACACCACACATACATACACACACCACACACACACACACACACACACTCTCCCCATAAAAATCATATTTATAATAGATGCCTACCTGTAATTACTGAAATCAACTAAAGATCCCCCCTTACTTGATTGTACATTCAAATGATCACCCAAGTTATTTACCTTTAATGTGGGGGGATTGTTTTTGTAATTTAACTTACTTCTTTGGTTATATAAATACCTACAGAGCAATGGAGTGAAAACTACCAAAAAACTATATTCAGACAAATGCAGATGCCTTGTCCTCACCACTCTGGCCCCTCCCCCTCCACAGGTGATTCACAACATATGGTTCACCTTACCATTGAAATACATCACGTTTGTGAGGCGGTGGTGGCGCACGCCTTTAATCCCAGCACTCGGGAGGCAGAGGCAGGCGGATCTCTGTGAGTTCGAGGCCAGCCTGGGCTACAGAGCGAGATCCAGGAAAGGCACCAAAGCCACACAGAGAAACCCTGTCTCGAAAAACCAAACAAAAAAGAAAAAAGAAAAGAAAAGAAATACATCACGTTTAAAATGATCCCATGTTTTAACGTGTTGGGAGTAAGTGACACTCGACGCCTGTGACACCCTTAGTTCCACGGGAAGTGTGGAAACTCTGAGTTAGGAACCGGGGAAATGGTTTCGGTAGATGGTATGTCTGTAGGTCAAGTATGAGGTTCAGTCCCCGGCACCCACGTGAAACCTGGCCCAGCAGACTCAGCGATAGCCCCGGTTCTGGGGTCAGGGTTAACAGTTGGGAGTGGGGGGCAAGGGGCAGGCCCATGGTGTTCATTGGCCAGCCAGCCTCGCCAAATTGATGATCTTCACATTCTGTGTCTCAGAAAATGAGAGTTACGATCAAAATACACCAAGTGTCTTCTACCATTCCACATACATGTATGCTTGTGCACACATGAACGTGTTCGTGTGCGTGCGCATGCACCACACACACACACACACACACACACACACACACAGAAACCCTGAAGTAGCATTCCAACCATTGACAACTGATGTCTTAGTTTCATTTCCTACAGCTGTGATTAAAACAAAAACAAAAGCAAAAAAAAGCAGCATAAAGGGGACAAGGGACTCTCTGGCTCAAAATTCCAGGTTACATTCTGTCATGCCACAAAAGCCACAGCACTAGGGGCCCGAAGCTGCTGGTCACATTGCATCCATTGTCCGGACACGTATGTACAGCAAGGGGTGCCTGACTGTTCAGTTCACCAGGACCTCGGTCATAGAATGGTGAACCCCACAGTGGGCAGGTCTTCCCACCTCACGTGCCAAGAGGCATCTGATCCAGACAGTCCGTCACTGAGACGCCTTTCCCGGTGATTCTAGAGTGCGTCAAGTTAAAACTCGCCACCACAGTTGGGTCCACTGTAATGTCTGTCTGTGAGGAATAGCTCCATACTGCCTTGTCCCCGGGCTAGAGGGACTATTCCCGGCAGGTGACTCATCAGACTCTGGGCACAGGTGTGTGACCCAGTTCCTTTTGCATTCAAACAGCATGCGGTGGGCATATCCACATCGGGCATGTCTCTGCTTATGTAATGTCTAAATGTGGATGGACAGATCTATATTTTTATATAGAGAAGATGAAATTAGGATTCAGTTTTTGCATTTAAAAGCATCCCCTTTTTGTTATGGGCTCCCCTGTGTGTGTGGCGGCGGCGGGGGGGGGGGGGGGGGGCGGAGGGTGGTGGTCATGTGTGTAGACATCCTATATGGCCTCAGCAGACATATATTCTTCTTCTACAGACAGGCTGAGGTTTCTGAATGCAGCTAGCTTAGTCCTGTGTGTGCCATTTCCTTCTCACTGAAAAGAATATAGAATTCTCTCCCAGAATGCTTTGAGGCAGAATGTAGAATCCTCTCTCTCCCAGAATGCTTTGAGGCAGAATGTAGAACTCTCTCCTAAGAACGCTTTTGAGGCAGAAAACAAAGGCAACTGACCTTTGGTTTAGGGAAAAAGAAAAAGAATGAGGAATTCTCAAACCATGGCTGTTTCTATGCCCTGGTAAACAGCAGAAGATCTTGGGGACAGAATTGAAATTCTTGTCCACTGCGGCTGGAGGAAGCTTTGTGGCCCAGTCTCTGCAGTAGACCCCATCCTCCCTCCTTGTGCCTGCCTGAGTTGGATACTGCAGATGTAATTACCAAACAAATCGATAGTCCGTGTTGTGGTATGAGCATGCTTGCTAATGCATTGTTTCACTCCTGGGAACTTGGTTTGTGTCACATCCAGGCTGGATGCGTTGCAAGTCCCAGCCCAGCCGGCAGCCCAGAATAACGTCCTGAGCGTTTAATCTTTCCTGTGAACAAGCACTTCATGAACAGATTCCTGTCCGTTCTTGCTGTTGCCCTTTGAAGCGGGCTCAGCGAGAAGTCGGGGGACTGGTGTGAGGTCAGAGAGCCAGCATGTCAAGGGTACCTTTCTCTTGGGCTTTTCTCTGGCAAGGGAGAGGATTATAATAAATGTGTCACAGGATTTTGTTTCTGGAAAAGTGATAAAGGCTATTTTTTTTTTAAAAAACACTCTCAACTACACTGCATGCGAATTTGAGAAATAAGCTTACATCTTCCAGCCTTGTCCCCTTCAAAGGGGACTTTGGATGAGACCATGAGGCCAGGTTTTCTATTCTTGTCAAACCAGAGCCACCCGGAGTCCAGACTCAGGGTGAGGGCTCGAAGAAGCTTCGGATTAGGCTCAGAGTGACACTGGCCTACAGCTCAGTTTAGTTTATTAATGCAATTCAGAGAATCTGAATGACTACACCAGGCAAATATTTATTTTCCAAAGACCCCTCCCCTCCTAATTACAGTTCCTTCCTGCTTCCTCACGTATGTGCATACCTCCTGCCCAGCCCTGCTGTAACTTCAGAACTTGAGGATCTCCAAGGACACTCTTAGGAACCATAGCTTCTGCTTCTCTAGGTTTTCCTTCCCTTAGACTATTCATAAGGACCACTGTAATAGTGGAGAATAAGTAACCACTGCTATAAAGCAGATGTGAACATCTGTCAAGCAGTTGCTGTGTACCTACGGGGACCAAACACTCTGCAGCTCCCATCTCCCCCGACTCCAACCAAACCAAATGAGGGTGCAGTTGCTGTCAATCATTTTTGAGTCTTGGATGGAGGAGGCATGCTGTTCAAGGCCACACAGTGGTAGCTGAGGCTTGATCCTAGGTCTTTCTGAACTCAGGATCCAAGAATGATACTCAAAATCTTCCACAACCAGCAGGGGGTGGGGATGACCAGTCAGATGGATGCTGGGTATAAAGCAGTCAGGGTCTCCAGAGAGAACAGGTGCAGGGGCCAGCTCTGAGAATCAGGTGCATCTTCCAAAAGCTGTTTGCTGATATGTATAGGGCATCTGTATCCTGAGCACCTATGATTCCCACTACCATGGTCTCTGGCTGAGTGACAGGCACCCTCCACCTCCATCATCATGCTGATCCAGAGGCACATCAACCATGTTTAGAACCTGTGTTTGAGAAAACCAAAAATGTGGTACAGACCAGACATCAGCAACAGCTGGGGATTCTTGGCACGGGCGGAGCCTCCTGAGAGATGAGGTAGAAAACTCAGAAACCATAGCTGGACTTTGTTTTCAGAAAACTTGCGGATAAGAAAAAAATCTGGTGCCGAGCATTGGTGGCGCATACCTTTAATGCCAGCACTCCGGAGGCAGAGCCAGGCGGATCTCTGAGTTCAAGGCCAGCCTGGTCTACAGAGTGAGATCCAGGATAGGCACCAAAACTACACAGAGAAACCCTGTCTCAGGAAAACAAAAAAAAAAAGAAAAAAGAAAAAAAGAAAAGGAGCTGGCAGTGGTCTGGAAAACCAGTCGTGTTGGTTTGCACATGCATGAAATGAGACTGAGGTTAACGTTAAGTAGAATGCTACATGCAAGGCCCTCTGGCCCCAGAGCCATAGAAAGTGTGGCTGACGGCTTGAAAAGTAATTCAAGTCATGGGCCTTTCTAATTACCACAGCACATTTACAAAATTTACTTGGCATAGACAATATGCCAGGGACTGTTTCAAAACCTGATATTTCAACATGAAAGAAAATCTCTCTTCCTTCCAGAAACTCACATTCTACAGATTAGCTGCCGACGTGATCTGTGATATAATGAGCTAAACTCGGAGGGCAAGGATGTGCTGAAAGGAGCATTCTTCTCTGTGGGTGCAACAGAGGAGAAAGGAGACATGGAAGTGTGAATCACCCAGGCCAATGAGGCAGAGAGCTGGAGAAGAGCGTCTAGGCTGGGAAGAGCATTCTCCATGTGTAAAGACCCAGAGTTGAGGCTGAGTTCTGCTTGCTTAGACTGTAGTGGTGTTTGTATGGAGTTCAGACCACCACCACCAGCAGCTGCTTGCTCTGGATGCTTCCTAGACTCACAGCACTCTGGGACATGGGTGGAGTCCAGCAATCTACTCAGTGAGCTCTCGGGTGAGCATGATTCAAGTTTAAAATGGAGAAATTTAGAGTTCAGAATTTCAGGATTGCAGGGTCAGACATTTGGGAGGAGGAGGGGAGGAAAAACTGGGCCACACCATCATGACTTTCTGTATCTTTGGGGTCATGAGTTCGTGTCTAACAGAGGTGGTGGCATGCCTCTTGGATTGTCCCTTCCTTCAGAGGTGTGCCTTTGAATTCCTTGCTAACCTGATCCTACTTCCAAGCATTTTGGAATGTTGTTGCTTTTTTTTTTTTTTCTGGAACTTTCTAGTTCTTGGTTTCTAAAGTGTGAACACTTCCTTCCTGAGCACTCCGCTCGGAGGCTGCTTCCTCGGGTTGCCTTTGAGTGGTCTTTCTGTCTTGTCTCCAACATCAGCTTGTTTTATTTTTACACCTGCCTCTACCCACCACATCTTGTTTACCGTGTCTTTACTGTTTGTCTCCCTCTTCTTTGGGAAAGGGCAAAAGAGCTGAACCGGCTGCCTCGCTCACCTGCTGCACCCTCACCTCCAACCTCACTGCTCTGCACACACTCAGCACCTATAACAACCAAAGCCAGGGAGTGAAGGACGTACAATGCACACCATGGAACTCCCACAGAGGGGAGGACTGTCCCATCAACAAGGTTACCTGGGACGCCTTCCAGAAAGCTCTTTCTAGGTCCCTCAGGGCAGCAAGGAAAAGTAGGCGAAGAAGAGAAAGGAGGAAGAAACCCAAGATGGCTTCAGTAGCTGAGTGCAAGGAGCCTGTCTTGGTCTGTTTCTTGTTTCTATGACAGGATACCTGAGGCTGGGTGATTTACAAAGAAAAGAAGTTGATTTCGGCTCTTGGCTCTAAAGCAGAGAAATCCAACATTTAGGCAGATGCACTTGCTAGAGACCTCATCCTGCTTCGATAGCAGGGCAGAAGGAGGTAGAAAGAAAAACAGGTACAGTGTCTGAGGAAGAGAGAATGGGGGGGGTGGCTAATTCACGTGGCAGATAATCTATCAGTCCATTCATTTAGCCTCATGACTCAAACACCTGCCATAAAGACCTATCAACAAATACGGCCGCGTGCAGGATCTAAGGCAGAATCCGGTGCTCCTTGAGGGCATTCACACAGATTACAGCAAGTAGATTAGCTGTGTTAGGGCATGCTAGAGAAGGGTGCATGGTGAATGTGGGCATGGAAATGAGGCAGGGATGAGGAAGGGGACTCATGACCACAGAAGAACACTACTTCTCATTCACAGCTCAAGGTGACCTGCAGATTTGGGTTTCTCTGCCCACACATTCTGCTTCAGATCTTGAGCTATCCCAGTCAGGATTGAAGGCGCCTAGATGTTGAGATCCCACAAAAAGTATAACTTCACAGATCCTGCATGTTCTCACTCTGACATGGGAGCTAGGACAACTATTCTTATAAGAGTGAAAAGTCAACTGATCTGGAGAGATGGCTTAGCGGCTAAGGGCACTTGCTCTACAGGCACAAGGTCATGAGTTCAAGTCCCTAGCACTCATAATGAAATCTAAGCATGGTTGTGTGTAACTGTGACCCCAGCACCGGAGGCATAGAGAGCTTGCTGCCTGCCAGCCTAGCCCAAATCATAAGCCCATGTACACATGAACATGTACCCACACACTCATATACATGTGCCAAATACACACATTGTACTACATGCCCTCGCGTGAAACGTGTGCACGCACGCGCACGCGCGCGTGCGCGCACACACACACACACAAAACTACACACATGTCATACCACACACTTATGCTATTTCATACACATAATACCATACATACATATACACACGAGAGAGAGAGACAGAGACAGAGAGAGGGAGAAGGGGAGAGAGAGAGAGAGAGAGAGAGAGAGAGAGACAGACAGACACAGAGAGAATCACAAGCCGGAAGCCGGGTATGAAGAAGTTAACAGATTGTACAAACTATAACCAGTGAGCAGTGGGGCTGTCCTTAACAATGACTTACCATCTATTTCAGAATAGATAAAAGAGGGAATTTGAGGTGATCCTCACAGAAAGAAATGATAATCTTGGGGGTGATAGATAAGTCAATTACCCTGGTATTACTGTCACATTTTGTAACATGAACGGAGTACTGTACCGAACCTCAGGATGATACACAAACATCATTCATCAATTAAAATAACCAAGTAAAAAAATTAATGTAAAATATTAAATGTAAACAAATGAAACAGAGGCTAATATTTTTTTTCTGTCAAGAATAGAGGTATTTTTTTTAAAGACTCGACTGTTGTAGCTCACAATCATTTCACGAAAGAAAGTGCATTTTAAATGTGAAGCACAGGAAAGAGAGAGACATTATCTCTGGATAAAGAATTTACTCCAAAATTGGCTACATCTCACTCATTCATGAATGCAATGAAATTCATAGCATTTTCTATGTTGCTGTGCCCTCCTCATTTTGCCAAAGAAAATGGTGAGAAGGACCTTAGATCGTCGACGACACTTTGGAACACTGCTCTGCATGGGCTGCAGTTGGCCCACCCAGGACCGTGAGTGGGCACTGAATGAGGCTAGCGAGTCAGCATTAGGTTCACAGATCTGTTAACCTCACAAATCCACCCATCTAATCTCCCCTCCCCCATTTTTGAATGTAACAGAATAACAGAGATGATCATTTTAATAATTTTTAGGTGACTCGGGGCCATTCAGTATGCTCATCGCGTTGCATAATTAAAATGCATTCTTCACAGAGTGTTCTCATCACCCCCAAATGGTACCTAGGAAATAGTAACTCCCCTCTCTTCAACCCTGCTAGCCCTTAGTGACCTCTATCCCACTTCCTGTTTCTGTGACACATACCCCCATTTTGGTTGCTCATGGAAATGGATCATACATTTGTCACATTGTGTCTTTTTTGCTGCTCCAATGGCTGAGATGCTAACGCTAGAGGGATGGCCCCTGGCAGCTGAGGATTGATGGCCATGAAAGGGAGTCCCCTTGTTAGAAGCCAGCCGATATCTCAGCTCATATCGGTGGTTTGGGCTGTATGAGAGTCAAAGCTCCAGGGCTCAGAAGCAAATGTTCAGGGCAAGCTTAGGGCAGTCCATTTGCTTATTCAAGAAATATTTACTAAGTATCTGATGGAGAACAATCCTTTAGTCCAGATCTGGGCAGGTCAAGCTGGGACCCCAGGCCCTGCTTTAAGAAGTTCACCGTACAGTTGGATCAGACATTAAACAGTAGAAATTCAGATTTCAAAGTCATCAACACTCTTAGGGAGAAAGACTTTGAAAGGGGTTTGGCTCAGCCCCGGGCAGCTGTGAAAAGATTCTTAGAGAAAGCGATAGACGAGACTTGAAAGATGGACAAGAGTTAGGTAGCAGAGGGGACCAAGTTGATAGCTTCCAGGCAGAGCAGTGAGCAAAGGGTAAATAAGGCAAGGGACAGGAAAGGAAGGAGTGTCTTTTTAGAGGCGGTTCAGTTCAAGACACGGGGGCCGAGGATGCAGGCAGAGATGATGTCACTCATCTCAACTAACCCCTCTAGCGTTTGTTGCCTAGATAACTCTGAATCCAGTCAAGTTGGGATTCATTTTCAACACAGAGCTCATTCTACAGTCCAGGGGGGGTTACAAACACTGGGGTGGCGTGGGTGCTCGACTTTTTACTTCCAGCCTTTTCAAATATTTCACATCTGTTGTCTCTTTCTCGCCCCTGCTACCACCCACCCATCACCTAATTCATTCTTACTCATTCTCCAAATCTTCATCCCAGACCTTCCCATCTGGGGAATACTAACCTGGCTTGCCCATGACCTCAGCTCCACTCGCTCACTCCACACCCGATGGCTCCTTCCGAGCCATCTCTACACACTGTCGTTACGTAATGATGTAATGACGATGTCATTTGCCACTCAACGCTGTCTGCGGTCCTCCCAGCTACTAAAATAAGTGTATCCCTGACATGTGTAGCTCATCTTGTTTATAGCTATAATCTCTGATGTTATACTCATGCCTGTGACTCCCCTGGTCTCAGTGACTACAGGCTGAGTACACATTAAAACACTTGGGCATCTCTTAAATTCCGATGCCTGGGCCTCACACACCTGGTCCGGTGGTCCAGGCACATAGTAGGGATTCAATAATACTATCATTGATCACATGATTATTCAAATGAGTGAATGAATGAATGAGTGAATGGATTCACATATCTGATCATTATCCTTCCCGCAACCATGACTCTATCACCCAGGGAACTCTTCATTTTGTATATGAAGGTATGACACTAGATTATCAGTGCCCACGGCCCAACAGGAAACAGTTGTAGTAGGTAATTGACCTTTACAGGCTAGATTCCAAAGCCAGCCCGGTGGCCACACGTTTATTGTTGGCGTTGACAGACTTCAGTCTACAGTGGATGGCACTGTTTTGGGAAGGCTGTGGAGCCTTTAGGAGACCTCACTGGAGGAAGTGGGCCATTGAGGGTGGCTCCTGTCTTTTACCTCAACCCCACTTTTCACCTGCCCCTGCTTCTTGATGGCAGATACGCTATCAACAGCCACCTCATGACCTTGTGACTGGGCCTTCCATGACGTGACAGACCATATCTCCTCAAACCACACACCAAAATAAAACCTTTCCAGGAGGAGAGATGGCTCCATGGTTAAGAGAAATGACTGCTCTTCCAGAAGACCTAGGTTCAGTTCCCAGCACCCACATGGCAGCTCAAAATCACCCTTAACTCCAGTCCCAGGGGATCCAATGCCCGATTCCGACTTCAGCAGGCACAAAACACTCGTACACATAAAACAAATAAATCTAAAACAGAAAAATCAAAATAAAGCCTTCCTCAAGTTGATTATTGTTGGGTATTTGGTCACAGCAAAAAAGAAAAGTAATTAATATAGGAATGTTCTTAACCACTCAGTGAATGAATTTGGAATGTGCTGGAATTTTAGGACATTGGCAAAGGAGCCAACAAACCCGATCACTGACCAGATACGCCATTCTTTTCCTCCACATTCTCCCTCCCCTTTCCCCCCTCTCTCACTCTCTCCCTCCCCCATCTCCTTTTCTCTTTCTTGTTGAGATCCTGGTAACTAGATCAAATGAGA
>CABHPH010145725.1:0-19137 GCA_902168325.1 Peromyscus nudipes | reverse complement strand
GACCAGAATTCTTTTGAAAAACAAAATTCTAAATGTGGACTGTGTTAACATTACAACTCCCATCCTATGAATTATAGTGAATCCTACCCTCAGGATACCTTGGGTTGATATCTCTTTAGTTTGTGTCTCTAACATCTATTATCACAGGACAATATCCACTAATGGTCACTTCCTTCTGAGGTCAAAATTAGTCAGATGTTCCTCTTCCATCCCTGACATATTTTCTCTTCTCTTTGTAAGGAAGCCATCAAGTTTATACCTTAAATGGATTGTGGACAACAGGTTTCCAAGAATAAACTCAATTGTTTAAAAGGACTTGGTAGATACTTGCCCTGCTCCCCCTTTTAAGAGCACAGAGAATCAGAGGTTCAGTTCAGTCAGCCACTTTTGATGCCTACCAAGCAGGACAGGGCTCTGAATCATGATAAAGCTGGAATTTGAACTTCCATTAGTATCAGCTTCTAAGCCCTTTTACCCTTTCGATCAGTGATTGGCTTTGCACCTCAGGAAACTGACATGAACAATTAGAATGTCATAAACTAAAGAATACATTTTTTAATGCAACTAAATCCTCTAACTATTGTGACAAATTGGGAAGAAATGAAACCAAATGAAATAATCAAAACACACACCTTCTTTCTGGCATTCCTCTTTGCAGCGTCATCTTACAGCTCTTCCATCTCCTGAATCCAGACATTGAGGTTTTCTTCCAACCAACCAACCAACCAACCAACCGACCAACCGACCAATCGACCAACCAACCAACAGAATGTAGGTTGACGCTGACTTGCTAAAGTCTAAAATTCATTTTTACATGCTTCTTCTGGCTCTTTGGGAATTCTACTGTTTCAAAAAGCTCAGCCAAGTAGGCAGACAGTTGCCATTTATTGCTAAAGCTAATCAAATCACTGACCATAAATACACTGACTTAATCCATCTGAGATCAATGAAGCCTGGCTAGATCAGAACTGATCAGTTAACCTGGAGATTCATAAATAATAATAAATGAATGCCATGTGAAAGCCACTATGTTTTTACCTGCTTTCTTACAGAGCAAATATTAGCTTATACAAGTTATCAGACAAATCCACTTTGAGCAACCAAGTAAACAAAAGATTGCTTCTGAAAAGCTCCAATATGGAAAAAACTTGATACTAAAGAGAATGACAAATCTTTGACTTAACAGAATAAGGCTGAAACATAGCCAAGTCTACCCAGAACTTCGCAAAGGTTTCAATATGTGTATTAAATTTAGGTAATAACATGAACAGTTACATATTTGAAAACCTATATCAGGAAATAATAGCTTGTTTGTGTGAGCCACTGTATGGTCACTGAGAGCCAAAACTGAGTTCTTCTGCAAGAGCAGCAAGTATTCTCAACCACTAATCCCCCAGGAGAGTAATGTCTTTTTAAATTGTGGAATTTAATTTATATTGAAGCATAGGAAAAATGTAAACAGTCCTTTAACAAGGCTGTATCATAATACTTTCAAAGAACTATTCTCTTTAAGAAGAAACTGAAGATATAAAAAGATCAGATAACAAGCAGTGAACTTATTTTGAATATTCCAAGAATTTGTGAAGCTAGGAGAGGCTTGCTCTTTTTCAGACTGTTATTCTAATTTACCTTCCCTCAAGTTCCTAAGAGGGTCAAGTGGTAGTGAGTGACTCTCCATAACTTATGTGGCGGAGTGGGGGGATGGAAGGAGTAGAATAGGAGCCAGACAGGAAGCACTCCTTTTAACAAAACATCTACCACATACACATTTTTTCAGTTCCCCTTCAAACTTAATTCAAAGTATAAATCTGATAACACTATCAGAAATTAAAGTCTCCAGTTGCTTACCTATAATACTTACTTTGAAAGTTAAAATCATCATGAACTCATCTTAAGAACTACCACTGAGTAAGACTCATGTGAACAGTGGCTTGGCACAATGGGCAGAGGGCTGGCGAAGCACTGAAATAGTAAGGTGCTCCCTAATCTGAAGGCACATCACTAACAATAAGCACCTGCTTCCTGAGTGCTGTCTAAGTGCAGACTGTATCACATGGTTCACCAGCAGCCATTTCAAAGGCGAAGAAACTGAGGGTTTATGGGTTGTAAATCTGATCAAGGTCAAACAGATTTTAAACAGATTCATGCCTAGGAAGTCTGACCCACAATACGATACTAACTTCACCAGGTCTCAGCTTCCTCATATGAAATGGTTAGATACCGAGGCTAGCTTCAGCTAGAATTCCATGGTTGTACAACAGTGATGGAATACTCCTTAGTGATCTGTGTACTGGGCATACTAATGAAGACTGGAACCTTACTCACTGGTACACAAATCACCATCGATTCATTTTCTTCTAAATGCAGGCCGAGAAGTAGTCAGATTAGTCTACCCCCAAGAAGTCACTCTGGTCAGTTTACCACCTCCCAGGCTTATACTCTTGGACTTCCTCTTCAGTTCCCGGCAGAGTAAGCACTAAACAAAATGGTCCATAGTCTCCACTGAGAAGACAATGAGACTGGATACCTTTTGAAAACTGTTTCCTACAAATGCTTCAAATGTAGCATCCATACAGCACAAATTGGAAGGGCGCACCGGCAACATGGACCATGCAGCCAGTTCTGCAACTGTGAAAACTGTGGCTCCCAAACAGGAAGTACTCAATAGGGGTGCTGGTTGGTGTACTGTTAGTGATTCCTAGAATTCCAGTTTTCCCCAAAAGGAACAAAACGTATTTAAGGCAAACCCACGCTACTTGCTTCTCCCACACTGTGGACCTTGTTCAAGCAATTAATCTAAATTGAAATCTAAATTGATTACATGCTAAGGTGCTAGAGTGAAAATATTCCTTATTCTTATAAAGACTGGTTGCAATTAAAAAGAGAGGTCGGACACAGGCACATGCATGAGTGTGAGTGCATGCGTGCGCGCGCGCGCGCACACACGCGCACACACACACACACACACACATATATCCAGTTTTGGAGGTACACACCTGTAGTCCCAGCTGCTCAACAGGCTGAGGCAAAGAAAGATCACCAGAAAAAAAAAAATCAGTGAGGCCACATCTCAAAAATATCCAACAGACTTACAAATATATGCCCATGTATATTTTCTATGTAAGAAAGCAATATCTAAATAGACATCTACTGGGCACCTACTATGTGCTAATCACCCAGTCAGGTGAAAAGAAAAATACCCTGCATTGTCAGTAGTTACTGTTAGAGTAGCAATAATGGCCTATTAAGGAAAAAATTCCTTCCACTCAAGAGAATAGAATCTCTGGTCTGGTTGGATGCCTAACACTCCAATTGGGCCAGGTCAATCATCTGGTAAGGGACCACCCCTAGGAAGGTAGGCTTACTTTATGCCAAAGAGATAGGAGAAGTCATTTTTCCTTTAATGAGATAATGTACTTCTCCTTCCATGAAATCCCACCCCAGCACACCCTAAGACATGCAATTTCGTAAGTCTGTCCACTTATTTAATTATTTAGAAAATAAGAATAACAATAATAATAATTTAGAAAAGTGTAACTTCTTTCCTTCTTTCTATTCCCTAAGCCCGCTGTCCCTATCACCATGTCTGATCTCCATGCTGGCTTAAATGACATGGCTTTCCCATCTACATTTTCCTCCTCTAGGCGTCTGCCAGAGATTTAGTTTGTCTGTCAGGGGTTTTCTTTTAAACTCAATATAAGCATCCTGGAGTTTGAGTCCATTCTAAAATTATTTTATTAATGAGGCTAAGAGCCTCCAGAGGGACCTCTGATTCCCGCCCCCCCCCCATCATCTGGCAACCATAAAGTGAACCTATCTTCCAGTAACATTACTACAGGATGTGAGAATGGATTGCTGTGGTTGAACAATACAAGGGAAATGTACAAACTACGTGTCATTAAATTAATCTAAAAGGTTAAGTAATGTCCAAAGCAGAGTAAGAACCTAGATTCCAAACTGAAAAAAAACTGTTATATGGCACACTGGTATGCTAAAATCAACTTTGGGACTTATGGCAAGAAATTAATTTGTAATCATAACGTATGTGTTTGTATTATAAAGAAAAGAAGAACCACCACCAAGCGACACTTGATTCCTTGTGAAAAGTTAAATTGGAATCAGGTGTGGTGACACACACCTGCAGTCCCAGCACAAGGAAGGGAGGTTGAGGGAAGAAAATCGTGAGTTTAATGCCAGCCTGGCCTACACAGGAAACATTAGTTAGACACATCTCGTAAGATTTTAATTACACAGAACTCTGACAGTGACCCAGTTTGGGAATCTAACCTTTGATCTACAGAGATGCATTGGGAAGGGTATTTATCAGAGCCTACGGTGGCATAAATCATCAAACAACCTGAATAGAACATTGTACAATTACTAAAAAAGAATGGGATCCACATCTATTGATCTGGAAGTCCAGGGTATATCTGTTAGGTAAGAAAAACCAGCTGTAGAGAAATGGATAGATGATGATTCCACTTTTATTTAACAGCATGGACCACAATGACTTTTATATGCCTACTTATGACTGCATGGTTACAGAGCAAGGCATGGGACAGAGAGGAAGAAAGAGGAGTGAAGTGGGAGTTTATTAACCATTTTTGTTACAATTTACCAAAATAAATAAGCCCATTAAAAATGAAATGAGGCAGTTGCTAAAATAATTTTGAAGAGCCAATGCACAGATGACCTGTATAATCCACTTGCATTTGCAAGAGAATCTAGGGAAGGCTTGCTATGTCTCATCTGGCATAGGTGAGCAACACAACCAGACATTCTCCTGACAGGGGGAATACTATTGAAAGCAGTGTTCCAGGAAGATGAGCTGTAGTAAGCTGCAGAATGGATTAAGGAGAGAGAAGGGGCAATTTGGGAAACGGTTGGGAAATCCTGAGAAGAAATCAAAGTTTGAAGGGAGGATGTTCAGTTTCTCCCTGTTGGGCTGGTGTCTCAAGAGCAGGAACTGAACTCCTTCCTGGGCCGGACTCCCAACACATCTCGGTTTTCAAAGTCTCAGAAGGATATCATTATCTATCTCGATGTTTTAACCTATATTCCAAATTGAAAGGTTTTTTTTTTTTTAAACTATAAACTAATCACTTGTTTTGTTGATGCATTTAGGACTTAAGTTTTGAGAATATCTGCATGTTTTAAGAACTGGATTCAACAGCAACCACTCATGTAACTATAAAACTCTGTGCCCTCTTTTTAGTCCAAGTTGATATAGTATCATGAAACACTTTTTTTCTCCTTGCCCCACTTTAAGATTTTTTGTCTCTTAACTCTCCAGCTAGTCACTTGGGAGTTTTGGGGGGCTGCTTTCTGCATGCCTTCCCGAGCCCTGTCCTTGGTCCATCCCCACCTTTTCCTTGAACACTAGAGTTCATTCATTCTTAAAAGACTTCATCTAATTTTCTTTCAATAGTTAGGCCCTACATGGCTTAGCTTTATTTAATTTATCATCATCATCATCATTAGTGTCTGTCTTTTCCAAATTAAGATAATTATTCACCTGCAATACTTAGAAGATAGACCCTTCTACTACCCTTTTAGGTTAATATGATATTCACTATCATGCAATAAATCAAACCCAAAACATCCCTAAGCTGAAGAAAGACAATTTAGAAATTGAGAGAAAATCAGCCACTCCTCCTCTCCTAGAATATTCAGTGTTTATAAACATAATTATTCTTTCTTGCCTAATTTTCTAGTTAGGTCAATATAAGTGTGTACATCTGACCTATCTGCTAGAATAACCTGTTCTTAACAGGAGGCTTAAATCCTGATAGCTATGCACATAAGGGAAGCTCTGATTGTACTTGGTGGGTTGCTTTTATAAATTGGGGGACTTGGGAAGTGTATTGGGGAAAGGAGCTAGGAAGTGGGAGAGGAAGGGAGTGGAGGCAGATAGGATTAAGATACATCACATACATTTATGAAAATTTCAGAGAATAAATAGTAACTGTAAAGTTCTGTGGCAGGTTATATAATGGGGGGAAAAAAGCAACCAGCCAAACCAAACACCCTCAAAAACATTTATAAGCTTTGATTGCTCTAATTTGTTAAATAATGAATGTATCTGAGTTCTTCTAAGAAACTGCAAGAATCAATCCATTTAAAGCTTTAGAGTAAATTTAGCGACTGATAACAATTAAACATAGTTTACTTATGTATACTCTATTTGCATCATTGTCTTAAGACTGACTTTTTTTTCATGACCCATACCCATTCTTCTTGATTTCTATGCCAAGTTTCTTATTCACATATATTTGTTATTCAGCATATATTTGTTCAGGACTTCTGATGTCCTACACTCTTCTAGACGCTGGGATATAGGAGTAGAGCAGGCTTATAATAGAGAGGACTTAAAGATTCCTAAGTATGTCAAAGGGAAGGAAAGAGTGTTTGAAAGAAAGATGTTATAGTTTCAGACAGAGACAGAGGTCTCTCTTCTGCAAGTGATATCTAAGTGTGACCTAAATAAAGGGGTACAGGGAAGTATGTGGATATTTGGGGAAAATATTTCAGACAAGACTTCTCCAGGTCCAGATCATGTGCCAGGGGACCTAGAAAGACAACTATATTCCTCTAGGGAATACAGAGATATCCCACGTGGTCTAGGAAATTCAGGCTTAAATTAGGAAACGCAGTCTGAGGCTGCAATGATCACCTTGTTCCTGTACTGCATAGTGTGAGGGTAACAGTGTGGTCATACTACTTTATCCCATGGTGACTTAAGTCTGTCCTAACAAAGAGATGACTCTTTCCAGTTTTCATCCTTTTCCTAGCACACTTTCTCTTATTTCTCTTATTCCAAATAGCTGAATGGACTTGTGCTTCCCATTCATCTACACAGTTGCCTTCACTTACTCCTTCTCTCATGAAGGGACTAAGCCTTCTTCAGGTAAACACTTAAAAAGCAAATTGGGAGGAAGGTGGAGCAGGTTCGAAGGTCTCCACTCTGTTCTCCAACAGGCTCTGATTGCTGTCTTCCTTCGAGCTGCATGTTGGTGCCCAGTGCCCAGCTCTACAGGTATTTGCCGTTGAAGTGCAACTGGAAGACCCCTGTGATCCTCTAGTAGATACCGCCCTCAAGAATTTGCTTCCTGTAATATGTCTTTGGAGCTCTTCCTTTGGCCAACATAATGACATCACCAGGCCTCTTATAGATGTCCCAGTGTCCATGCAGAAGCTTAGGCATACAGAAATCAAACAGCCACTCACCAGACAGAAATTTAAAATTTTCATGTTCTTTTTTCATGGCTTTCTAACTTTTCCTTCTGGTTTCCTTATTTTCTCTTTTGAACATGTTTGTGGTTGTATTAGAGCAACCTGGCTCTGTTTAATGACACTTGTAGATGTAACCATCTTGTTAAATAAGAAACACAGAGCCAATTGCAGAGTTAAAAGCCCAAGAGGTCAGAGCAGTAGCTGAGAGCTGAGACTTAAAACCGCCTTTCTTACCCTTAGCTGCCGCTGTCATCCTTCCCCTCAGAAAGAGGCCTACTTCCTGTATGTCTGTCCTTTTATTGACTTTCTGTTCTGCCTTCTCGTTGGTTGTAAACCCAACCACATGACCTCCTCGTCACTGCCTGTCTATACAGACCTCAGCTGATGAGGACACAGAAGCTTCCAGTCTGAGGAAACTGGATCAGTTGAGGAACTGTCAAGGTGAGGAAGCTGTGGCTTGTTCTGCTTCTCTGATCTTGCAGCATTCACCACAATAACTGGCCTTAGGTTTTATTGTTATTAATAAGAACTTTTAAGATTCCTGCTACAGACACTATTTATTAAATGGTCATTTGTCTTCAGTAAGCTAGACTAGGAATTCTATGCATATTTTTCCTCTTCTTTAACATTTCCCCTATAGATTAGATTAAACTCTAGTGCCCAGAGACTTCAATACTGTCCCAGCTGCTACATCACAATGATGGCTCTTTGTCCCCCTTTCTTGGCCACTGAAAACTGACATCATGTTTTCAGGAAGAATAGTAAGTATTTAAGAAACTAGCTTGTTTTACATATAGTTACAAAAAAGTTCTTAGACCATTCTCAATAAAGAAGTTCTCTTGAAAAAATCTCAGTCCTAACACGATGGTTACACAACAGACATGCTACCTGAATGGTTCGGCATGTGTCATGATTTCAAAGGCCAGGATCTACTCATCTTAACATTTTTGTCAACAATAAACAGAAAAATAAATAACAGTAAGACTTGAGATGAAAATTCTTGAGTTCTTAAATAGCGGTTAGTAAAAGCAAAAGTTCCCTTTTTAGATTTTGAAGAATAAAAGTAAAAATATTTGAATTTCATATTGAACCTGTAACTCAGACTATTTTATTAGTATAAATAACTTTGGTGCACTTGTTGCCATAGTGACTGTCAAATGGTTAATTCTCCAGGACATGGAGAGCTGGAATGAGGGCCTCAAGTACTTTGGAAATTACTGGAGGAATTCACACTGTATTTACTCCATATCTGCAATCACCAAATTCCTTTCAAGTCCAAGCCAAAGATAGGCCCTACTTTCTCGAACATAAAATAAACACGAGAGAAAGAGAAAAAAAAATCAGGCTTAGAAGTAATCTTTACTTTTTCTGCACTACATTAAAAAAGAAATATGTAAGCTGTTTACATAAATTCCCCTATAACTTAACAGAAAACACAAACCAGGACTTACCCACTGAGCACCACGAGGGAGTGCCAGGGAAGCATGGCCTATTCTACAGAAGCACCTGCATGAGCTTGGAATGGTGGAGCCTGCTGAGGCACAGCTGGGCCCGCCTCTTCTCAATAAGAGCCTATCTTATAGAGAGAGTGCTGGGAACATGGAGGAAAGCGGGGGAGAACACCCTAGCTGAACTCTTTTAAATAATCCCCAACAGGAACAAATGCTATAACCAGAGACAGGTAAATTTCTGAAAGTAATTCATTTCAAGCTGAGGAATAGAGACGTTTTCTGATTAAGAATACCGATGTAGTACTACAGTTTAATGAGTTCAGTCTCCTTGTCTGCTTTACAAGGTGTCTCAAGATGGCTTCCAAAGAAGAGCAGTAACACAGCCTCTCAGGGTGGGGGGCTTACAAATAAACATTCATTCGGGGTTTTCTATTTGGAGGAAAAATACTTAAAAAATATCTATTCTACTCTCATATTTTATCCTTCATAAACTCAGCTGGATTCCAGATGAGATGTTTCACATAATGTTCTAATTGAGCTATTTCAATATTTCTATTCGTAAAACTCAGGTTTTATAATAATATATCTATAAATTTAAACTGCCATTTTTCCCATAATTGTCAACACACATGAATACACACACATATAGATGTATATGTGTGCATACATATATGTATATATTTAATTTGTTTTTAGTGAAACTCTTTTTAAAAGATTATTTTATTTTTGATTATGTGCATGCACATGTGGGTAGGTTACACACATGTAAAGGTGCCTGAAGATACCAGAGGTGACGGATCCCACTGAAACTAGACTTATAGGTAGTTGTAAGCTGCATGATATAAATTCTGGGAATAGAACTCAAGTCCTTTAGAAGAGCAGTAAGTGCTCTTAACTGATGAGCCTTCTCTCCAGACCTTATTGCAGCTTTTTTTTTAACCATCAAAGAAAGAAGTTAGTAGATGTCTTTAAGCATGTTTTGTAGTCCTCCCAAATCTATGCACCTAGACAAAGTGTTGGTATTTATGATTCTTAAAATTGAAAGCTTCTTAACACGCCATCTCTGCATACATGATTACTTACGAGGCTCAGACAATAAAACCAGAAAGGGAACAGCCTCGTGTTTATCAATAATGTGGTTGAAGTTATCAGTATAGCTACTAAATTTAAGACGGTATACCTAACATGCAATAAAATCCATGGAAAAGGACTACTGATGGAGGTACTCCCCTTCAACAAGACAAAACAAAACCTTGAAAAATAAATTAATATTAAGGTGATTGTCTGGACTTTAAATACAGAAGCCTAGATAAAATGGATTCACAACCCTTTGGGGAAATGCACATAGTAGGCACTAAAAGAGTTCCCAGTGCTTTTTGATAGACACTACCTATATTAGATGCACAGATACCTTAACTATTAGCAAATGGGGCCATCCTGGTTTAAGCTGAGCAGAATTGTCAAAGCATTTAAACTACCACCTTGCATTTCGGTAAGAGTTTTTTAATTTTCAAAGTAAACTCACATTTACATATTTACTCAAGTTTTTAATGAGCACTATTTTTATTGTGTGTGCGTATGTGCATGAAGGGGAGGTTGCCACAGCATCCTTGAGGATGCTAGGTACTTTAAATGAAACCTGCAGGACACAGTAAGTGACTACACACATACATACAGAGCAGAGGCTTGGTCACAGCTCTCCTTTGCATTGTGTTCTAAGATTCACTGTTGGTGGACAAATAGTGTTTAAGGTCATTGAGGAATTTCTAACCCATCAAATATAAACTCATTCCTTTCAGATCAGTATTAAGGTTTCTTCTTATTTTTTTCTTTAAATGTCTTAAAATTCCCACTTGTAAAATTCAGGTAACAGCTGCTTTTGTCCTACATGGATCCTGATAGTCTCAGAAACTTAATATAACAAGTAAAATAAAGAATGTCAAAGAATTAAGACATTAAATGAGATGACTGTATGAGAAGTGGATAGAATGAACTGTAGCACAGTATATGTAGCATAGCACTACCAAATAATTAGTGTCCACTCACCAGAGAAAATACTAACAAAAAATATAGGAAAGAAAGGGTCAGAGACTTTTAGGAAGTCACCGGTCAGTATTACGTCTATTACTCACTGTTTTTAGACCTCTAGAAGAGCGCTGGCTGCTGCGGCTTAGAGAGCTGCCACTAGGGTGGTTCCAGGCGGCCCACACCTACTGACCTGTGTGGTCTTCCCTAAATCCTGGCCATGATCTCAATCTCTCATGGGAAATGAGGGAATGGGAAGAGATAATCTCTTACCTAACACACAAAACAAGCTCTGAGAACTCAAGGGCCTATATCTTGAGTCCACTATAACAATATTTACATTTTATGTGCTATCAAGAGTATCATTTCAAACCTGTATCTTATAAAAGTACAACTCTAAGTTCATTTTTTGTCTTGTACTTGGTTCAGGTTAGCCTTAGAACCCAGGTCTTTTTTTTCTTCTATCATTGCTGCTATTGAACACCTATATCAAGTTATTGGGAAAGGATGTAGAGGGGGAAAAACCAAATTTTACATACTAAAATGAAGGAAGCCTGAACTCCCAATTACAAAACAAAACGTAAAATGATGACAACGTAAGTGTCCCTAGCAAACCAGTAAAGCATTACTCTTCATGTGACTGTCATAAGTTCATAAGTCACTGCATTGCTCCAACATGAAATAACAAATTATGAACTGCACTGGATATCATTTCACAATAGCTTTCAAAATCTGGCTATTAAATATGCTTTCATAATAGCCATGGCTAAATATTATTATGGAAACTTATGAAATAAACTAGAATAAAGGCTAATTTATTATTTAAAATAAACATAATAAACTATAAGTTTATAAGTTTCAAAACTGCATACTTATTAAATAACTCTCAAATTAGTAACAAAAAATAAAAATTTGAGGGAAAGTCACGTGTAAACATGTAAGTCATGTAATTCAAACTTTCTTCTCTCCTTACACACACACACACACACACATATATACATATATATGTATATGTATGTATATTATGCCCCCATATGTGAATGGAAAAAATATAAAACAAAAGATACCTTATTAAACTAAACACATTGCATTACAGGAACTATAAATCTTGTTGAAGATTGCTAAAGTGAAAAAAGTATTCTGAAGTATTTAAATTAATAGCTGGGTTACTCTAAATAAGTATATTTAAGCACATAGTTCAATCAAGAAAAGCTACTAATATTTAAGTTGGCTCAGAGGTTAAATTAAGGGATGACATGTTTTCATTCAAAATAATTAGTTTTAAGGACTCTATTGCAATATAAATAGTTTAAGTGACTATCTAGTACTTACAGAATCCAATAATTTATGTTGCATATTTGCCTAATTTACTCAATATCCTAGCAACCTCCCCCCCAAAAAAAGACAGATAACCCATGGAAAGAGTTGTACTCCACAGTCAGTTGATAATTTATTTGTAAAGTGCACTGTGAAATAGGAAATGGTTGAAACAACATAAGGCACCATGATTATTTTAACTAAGTTCCCATCATTAGATTTCCTTTAATAACAGCTTAAATTAAAATGGGACAAATATGAAATTAATCTTGGCAGAAATAAAAGTATGATGTAAATTCTGTCCTTATTTTGGTAATGAAGCATCACAAGAAACAACCTAACTGGAAACATTAGTTACCCTGCCCCTTCGCCTCTCCTACTAAAGCGTCACTTATCGTGACCCCCTTTGTAACATCTGAAGACTAACTGTTGATCCAACTGCTTGGTATGTGGAACTGTCCTAAAATTCTAGTTTCTCCCCCATTCCATGCATCTGTTACTTCTCTCTTTGTCCCTCCCCCACAGAGTGGGGGAAGGTTGAAGCCACTAGCTACAATTAACTTTGTAATGTATAAAAAAAATTAGTATGTAAAATAAAAAAGACATCACCAAAGGTTACACCCAAAGGTCATTTAGCATAGAAATGATCACATGACTCAGAAGAAGGAAGCAAGCAAGCACTTTAGAGATTTGTTTTTAAAAGGTAAGTTTCCCTCAGGAAAACTTGGAAAATACAAAACCAAGGCAGAAGAAAGGGAGAGCAGTTGGCTGAATGAAGCTAGAGAAAGAAATCATTGATCTACTTTGTAAAGACCAAGGATTGATTTTTTTTTCTGGTTGTAGCTTAATCCAATAAAACAGTCCTTAGAAATTCTTTATACAATGGGATTCACCAATTTATATTCTGCATACCTCAGAAATATAGACAAATGCTTATTAATTTGGTAACTATTTATACTCTATTAAACAATTACTTTTGACAAAAATATTACCAAGATGGCTTCAGAGCAGTAAATCCTGCTCTACATGAACCTATCATGCCTGTTTAATTTACGCACACAGTGAGACCTAAAAACTCGTAATAATTAAATATGTACAACCATGAAAGAAAACAATGTATTGGAAGAAATACGCTCCAGACCTAACAGAAGTATAAATGAAGGCTTCCCAATATAACCAGGCTAGAGTGCATTGCGACTTACATAACTCACCGAGAATTTAGAAGCTCTGTCTTTTCATATTGGCACTCATGGAAAAGATACCATTTGATACAATCTCTCCTCAGTAAAACCTCAAAAGGCCCTTAAAGTGATCTTTACCTTCTTACTAATTTATCTACTACAACCTGCATTTCATCTACATTTTTGCAAAGTATATTTAAGAACAAGTCGTAAAATTCATAAACGTTAATAATATATGGAAAATGGTCAAAGTATCTGTAGCAGAAATAGACAAAACAAAATAACATTATGAATACAGTTAAACTGTCAATTAAAGTATACAGGGATTAGCCAAAGAAATATTACAAGAATTTCATTAAGAGGTGACTAATGGCTTGTTACACATTTCAGTATTAGTCATTCCACACTAAACTGATACACCTGAGTACACAATTGCTCAAATTTCTCATAAAATCAATCATACTGATCTTTAAAAAGAGGAAACGATTCTGCCATAAAGGTAACAATATGTAAGCACATAAGTATATGCTCAAAAGCAAATCACATCCAGAAATCATTTTATATAAATGGATCTCAAGAAACAGTAAGCTCAAAACGCCACTGGAACACCCACTGTCAGAATCTTCGGAAGGCGGGAAAAAGGTAAAACATTAAACAAGCACCTATCAAAAGAAAAGGCTAACTGTGGCCCAGATAAGCCTACTTACTCTTTCCTTCCTGTTTCATCTCCTTCTCAGAAAAATACCTAGCCTGTTATTAATAAGCAAAATGAGAGGGACAAAATGTGTTTCATTCAGCCCACATTCCTACAATTTTTCAATTTTATTACTTTTATAAAACTTGACACAGATATGACCAATAAAGAGAGATGTCTAAATCTACTTAAGTTTTTGTAGTGTCATTAAATACCCATTACCACAACCCTGTACTCCAGGAAGACTCAGTCTGTAAGTCCATCTTGCATTATTCTTTTCTCTAACCATCTACCTCTCAGGAAAGGGTCAACTTGTAAAAATTTCACCAGTATCCCTAAAATCTCTAACCCCACTGAAATCCCTTTAATTCTCTTCAGTTGTTTCCTACGCTGTACACCATTTAATGCTGAGGTGAAACATAGTAGAGGAAAATCAAATTATTCAGAAGCATGCCTGTTTCGATTATGCTTATGTTAATCTCACTGAACTTTACAGTGTACTGTTAAAACTGGAAGTTCATTTTACTAAGAATGGATCTGAGCCTCAATAACCTTTACTGCCAATGAACTTAAACCTGAAAGACAAAACAGGAAATCTTAATCATGATATTCATAACTTTACAATTTAATGTGCTAACCTGATGTCGTGGTGTACTGTTATATTTGTAGAAATAGCTTTATCCAGAAAAACAATATGAAGTAGTTTTTAATTAACGTTCGGGGGGGGGGGGGAATAGTTTAGTTATTTAAAAATTCAAATTCGGAAGTATGCTTTTTAAAAAACTTCCAAGCGATGTTACTAGAGGCACTACTATTTTTCTATCTAAAGTCAGAGAGTATTCCATCAAGCTGTTGCCTCAGCATGTTGATTTAGTGGCTGGTGACTCAGGGTCACTGATGATAGCTAATGTTTGGCAACCACCATGCATCATATATAGAGAGCAACCAATTTTAGTTCTGCCAGGGCTGCTGCTTGGAAACAATAGAAGAATTCAATAATGGTCAGAAAGGAAACATTGTCCCAATTTATTTGGGTGAAGCTTGGTTCTGGGCTCTCACAGTTCCCAGTGCTAATTGTAAAACTTTCAAGCATTGCCCCTGTCCCGTTAAGGTATTCTACCGTGCTAAAAGACACTAGTGATTAAAATCCAAATCATATGTCAATATAAAATTAATCACTTCCTGCACATGGAAGAACCTCTGAAGTGCCACATCATCATAGCTTTGCCTACCTCTGTAAAGGCAGAGGCTCAACAAAGACATGAACATTTTATATGACATTAAGTGTAAAAGGTAAAGCACTAAAATTATTTAACGATTTAAGCGTGAGATTTACTGTTCATATCCCAGATTTTATAAGCCTTAATGAAAACTCATAGTGCACACAAGTTGTTTTGATTACATTATTTTTTCTTATAATAAGAAGTGAAAAGTTTTATGATGGTTTTCAGGGCAAGGAATTTCCTAAATGTATTGTTTTTCCTTATATAATCACATGCTTATAAATCAATTTAATAGCTCTCTATAGACAATCAAATCAACTGTAATTACTCTTTTGTGAAAGTCAACTAAATGAAAGCCACTGTCAAAAAGTTAAGATTGGAAAATTTAAAATATAGCACATTTCCTAACATTTGAAAAACACAGTTTATGCAATAAGAAACTATTTAAATTAGCTTGTTGGAAATATCTTAAAGCCCTAATTCAGAAAGGAAAGTCAAAATATTTTCTCTAAAATAAGAGACAACTAATTTTTGAGTACTAGATTAGCAGTCACTACTAATAGTCAGTGCAAATAGTAACTACCCATCTCGTAGGCTAAACAAGAACAAAGGTGATTTTTTTCCCCTCTTGATAAGCTATAATTAAAAAAATATATCATGGTCTAAATCTAATTTTTCCCCAATAAAAGCTTCCTACACATGGAGGAAAGCAATGCCTTTTTGTATATCAATGTCAGGGTAACGGTCAGAGAAAAGGAATGGTAAAGAGTTACAAGGATGTAGCTCAGTGAAAGACTACATTGGAAACATTCTTTGTATGAGCTTTAAGTAAAATCTTCTCAAAGGACTAGTTAATAGGAACAGTAAGATCACTAGTAGTTAAGAAAAAGTTGATGAGACGACATAAAGAAAGGACTCTGTTTTCTTCCAAAACAAAACAAAACAAACCCCTAGTGATTAGTCAGCCTTGTATCACTACAATCCATTTTCTTTTCTTTCACACCTAAAATAGACATACAAGCTAGCATTTACGGGACTTGAAGATGAGGGCACAGTGTAAAGAACCTAAGCCTACCGGTACATTTATCTTAACTTACATTTTTTTCAATAATTTTATTCTAACGGACCTTTGTGAGGTTAGACAGAAATGTCAGTCTATTGTCTACCTTACTGAGAAAAAAGAAGAGTCATACATGGTGCTTGCTAACGGCAGCCTGAAAATTCTAATCATGAACTACCTATCAGAGTACCTGCAGGACCATCTGAAAGCAACATGCACCAGTTCCTTCCTTAAAGAGGCTGGGAAGCAGGCACCAACTGTCTGCTTTAGTGTACTTTAGGCTATGGTCTAGGTCACTACACACTGCATTGCTTTAACCATTTCAAAACTCAGAAGATTCAGGGGGAATAACAGGGCTCAGTTTTACTACTTCCAATTCTTAACCCTTTACCTGAAAGCGAACACGTCACACAGGACACATATAGCAAAGCACTTTTAACCATGCAAGCATTTCCTTCTAATAATGTATTCTAAAGCAGCTAAACTACGGATTCTATGTCTAGACATCATATTTTCTTGATTTCATGTCAGCTTTACTTAAGATACTTGTTACTGAGCAATTCTGACTTAAAGTATTCACATAAAATCTTCAATACTGACCAGTGAGAAACTATTACTATTTAACCAAACACCCAAAGTGCTTCTGCACAGGTGAGTCCTTTAGATTTTCTAACATGCCTACTTTCAAAAGACCATTTCTACTCAGTAATTTGAAAAGGTATACAAGTCTCTAGAAAACACAATCTGATAAACAGATTCGAAAATGTATCAAACTATCTTAAGCCTATCATTCTGATGAAACAGAAAGGCATTAACTTACCTTGAATAGCCATTAGAAAACACCGATCGACCTGGGAAGTTCATAGTCCCCAAAGAAGCTAGGTTATCCTCTCCAGATCCCTGGCACCTATTCCAGTTTTCAGAACCAACAGGAATTGGTGGAATGACATTAAAAACAGGCTTCTGATCCTGCTGTTCAGAAAGGGATGCTGCGTTCATGTCATAGTGGTACATCTGTCCTCCAGAGGTACTCACGCCATGAACAGAAATGGCAGAGATTTTATTACCAATTATATTTGTCCCAGAAAAGCTTGCCTGACAATAAACTGGGCCCAGTTTCTCTTGCTTAATTACCCCGGGGGTGCAAAGTTCAATGAAATCATCTTTTTCTGTTTTCACTTGGGGCAGCGTCACACTGCTGGTGCTTGGTAAGATCGGATCTCCAGTATCCTTAATTTTAGGTTTAGTGTCCGGTAAAACAAAAGGCTTACAGTCCTCATTTGCATCCCCTTCCAAAAGGAATGGATCATCGTCTCCAGCCAAAGGAGAGAGCAAGTTTTCGTCTATCAACAGGTCTGACCTCCAAGGACTCTCATTTGTATCTTTACCTGGGGACCCAGCAGAAAACTCCAAATCCTTTAAGATGTCAAAGGTGCTTTGGTCTGTGGTATACAGCTTCACATTGCCACCATTGGTGCCAGGCTGGCTTTTTAGATTTTGCTGTTCTGAAGATGCATCAGAGTGAGTTTTGGGAAACTCCTTCTCTGGGGGGGCAGCACACCCAGTAGCAGATGTTGAGCTCTTGGGGTTCTCTGGAACACTGGTTGACCTATTGAGGTTTGCAATACTTTCTTCCAGAAGCCGAAAGTCTGTTTCCCCAGAGGAAAGGTTAATCTGGCCCTGCTGTGGGTACCCCAAGTCATTTCCCATCACTTTTGTTTCTGTCTCCCCCATATACAGGCCCATGGACAGTGAGACGGCTTTGGACAAATCAGGCTGCTGCTGTGCATTGCTTGTTGAGCCTTTTGGAAAATCAAGGAGAAGCCGCTGCTGCTGCTGCTGCTGCTGCTGCTTGGAATCTGTCTGAGAAGCAGCAGCCAGTGAGGACAAAGATGCAGAAACCTTCACAGTAGCTCCTCCCCTTAGGCTTTTATGAAAGTCCATCACGTTTCCCCTCTCCAGGACAAGTAAACTGCTGGGGACTTCTCTACCAGGGGGAGCTAAGGATTCTTTGGAGTCCATTGGCAAATATTAACTAGAAAAGAGAGAGAGCGAGAGGGCATAATAAGCTATAAAATCACATTATCTCTGATCTGATTAGTGAGAGACAGCCTATTAAATGAATCCTTTAGGTAACTCCCAAATCAAAGTCTCCATTATCAGAAGAATAGTTTCTATCTTCTAAAATAAAGCTATATCTCTTGCTCCCATCCAGTGTGCTACATTTAAAACGCACAAAGCAGCTCATTTGCAAGGACAAAGTTATCCTGAATTGATTTGAATTTGGCTGTTTATCCTGTTCACTCCATGTATAGCTTTTGGCAACCATAGGAATTGTAATTTGTTATCAGTGATTATTCTAAAGGTTCAAGTTGATGTCAAAGTATCTAACTTTTTTTTTTTTTAAAATAAAAAGCATGATCCTTAAAAATCCAACCCCTTTTCAATCAGCGGTGACTGCCTTTCTGGAAACCAACACATAAAACATTTGATAAACGCTACCCTATAATTGTTTGTACCTTATGATTCACAATTCCATCTTGTGCCAATCCCCCTACATCTAACCCTTTCAAGGTACAACCTCCTGGTGAATTATGCATATTTTATTTGAAAAAAAAAAACAAGCAACACTGTTCTTCTTATCTTGTCATAGGCTAGGGAAATGCTCTTATTTTTTTACCTTCATTTCTCACTATAAGTACCTGTTTAGTAGCCTCAACTTTCAAACGTTGGATATAAGAAATGATACATATTGTATATAGCCTTCAATGTATGTTTTAAAGAGCAGAGTAGAATTTGTACTGGCTTCTTCACTACAGTTTAAACTTATTTAAATAGTTAAACAGAGCTGAGCTTACCAAACTCCTAACACCAAAATTAATTGAGTTATATTTCTTTCTAAAAATTGCTTAATGCACTCAATACAAAATATTTTATCTCTAGATTTAAGGTT
>CABHPH010145724.1:0-10517 GCA_902168325.1 Peromyscus nudipes | reverse complement strand
TAGCCTATAACTTATTATGTAGTTGAAGTTAACCTTGAATTTCTGATCCTTCTGCCTCTACCTCCTGACTGCTGTTTTTTTTTTTTTTTTTTTTTTTTATGCAGTACTGGGGATTATACCCAGAGCTTCCTGCGTGTTACATGAGTACTCTCTCAAATGAGCTATGTCACAGGTCCTGCTCTTCTTGTTTTGATTTTGAGGTTTTATTTTTATTTATGCACCCCTCTTTTTCTTTCTCTCTCTCTGTGTATGTGTGTGTGTGTGTGTGTGTGTGTGTGTGTGTGTGTGTGTGTATGCTATATCCATCTGATTGTCAACAGAGGCCAGAAGAAGTGTCAGATTCCTTGAACCTGGAGTTTCAAATGATTGTGAATCTCTAGATATGGGTGCTGGGAACTGAAATTAGGTCCTCTCGAAGAACAATATCTTAACAGCTGAGCCATCTCTCCAGCCTACTCCCCTATATTTTAAAGGATGGTTTCCTCTCATTCCAAACTAAGACTCTACAGTCTCTTTTAAGATTTCATGAGTTGGTATTTACAAGCAATGTTAAATCAGACTTAAATGAAGACTGTGTTTTTCACATGTGAGACAGTGCAATAACAATGAAGGTGTTAAATTTGGAAGCTGGAAAGTTTGGCTGTAGTTGTCTCTGGAACACACTACTACACATCTTAGCATTGTTAGCTGGTATCTGGTATTGTTGTTAATAATGCTGTTTGCTTGTTTGTTTTGTAAGTATTTATTTTTTAAATTTACTTTTTAACTTTTTATTAATTCTGAGAATCTCATTAAATGTTTTTCATCATTCCCACTGGTCCCCTAGCTCCTTCAAGATCCATCCCTTCCACCTTGATAGCCTGTCTACTCCAATTGGTGCAGCTCATAAACTCTTGGTTTGAGGCCATTCACGGGCGTTCAGTTGACTTACCAGGAACCATACCCTTAAAGAGAGTAGACTTTTCCCTTAGTTAGAGGTGGGGGCTCATGAACCCTTTATGTTCCATGCAGGGGAGTGACTGAGCTGACCTTGTGCACGGGCAACCACATGTGCTGTGAGTTTATGAGTGCATCAGCCCTGCCATATTCAAAAGATGCTGTTTCACTGTGGTTCTGGTATTTATTTAATGCAGCCCCACCCCCAGAAAAACAGTATCAGAAAACCTTCCCATAAGTAGCCCTATGACCTCCAGAAGGCAGCCGAGAATGTGATGCACTACTTGATGTAGTTAGTGTAGGTTATGTCTTGGGCAGTAGTCCAACTTTTCCCTAGTCTTTATTCACTAGGGAGTGAAATTATTGCCTCATAAAACAAGAGAAATGCCCAGTTATTTCTTAAGTAGGACCCCATTAACTTTATCACGGCCACCAGTTTTGTTCACAACATTAAAATCTTTCCAGCTTGCGGCGAGGAGGATGCTACATTCCCAGCTGGGGTTAGTGATCCAAAGACAATTATTTTGAAAACATATATTTCCTTGAAAGACCTAATTTTGAAAGAACCAATTCTTAGAATGATGTTCAAATGAATCACTGGATTCAGAATAGCATTTTTCTTTGAAAACCTTTTGCCTATGTCAAAGCTATCAGGCAGGAAATGAAGAAGTGAGCCTTGATGTTAAGGGGAATTTATAATTGAGACAGTTTTATTATCAAAATGCCTTACATTGTTTCATCATAAAATTATTGAATTAAAGTTTAATTTATTTGGAAAATCAGGATTGACATCTTCAATTTTCACCTTAAAGTTGACATTGTAGAGAATATTTCTTTAGGCCATAATGAAAGTTATAGCTCCCTCCTCCTTCATGTGTAAATGGACCACATGACTGCTCCAAGTATTGTTAAGAGGTTTTTTTTTTTTTTTGGTTTTTCGAGACAGGGTTTCTCTGTGTAGCTTTGCACCTTTCCTGGAACTCTCTTGGTAGCCCAGGCTGGCCTCGAACTCACAGAGATCCTCCTGGCTCTGCCTCCCCGAGTGCTGGGATTAAAGGTGTGTACCACCACTGCCTGGCCAAGAGGAAGGTTTTTATTGTAGATGTGAGGGAAAGAACCACTAGAGGCATCAGGAAGAGTCCAGATCACAGAGAGAAAATAATAGAGTAAGCAAGGCTGGGGCTTAGCCATGAGAAGAGAGAGAAGGGGGAAGAGCAAGAGATGAAAAGAAAGACAGGACCAAGAGAGGGTAAAAAGAGAGACCAAGAGAGAAAGAAGAAGAGAGAGCGCAGCCTAAATAGCAGGGTTATAAGCAGAAATGAGGAGCTGGGTGTAGAAGCCCATGAACTGGAGAAGTTTAGGGAAAGGGACAGTGTGAGAAAATCCAGGGTGCTATGAACCCTGAAATGTGCATCGGTTTCTAGTGATACCTAGGCAGTCTGCAGGCCAGCGTGTGCTTTGTCATGCTAATAGACACCACTGATTGCCATTTGTCCCTTTAGCCAGTGTTATGGAAATGGCTACCTTGGGAGAGGGGAATCAGATTCACAAGTTCCTGAGGAATGCTGGCTCTGCCCTAACTAGAATTTGGACCTGATACTTGGTAGTAGGCAAATGGAAATGCAATTCTTGCCCACAAAGTCTGGTGAGAGTGAACTGAGTTCACCTGAGGCGGTGTGATGCTTCCTGTAACAGGAAAGCACAAAGGTAGATTAGGCTTCCCTCTATTCTGCTTTGGTTACAGTAACACAATATGTTAGGATTTGCCAAGAATTAAGAGCAGACTTTAGTAAGGATAGTGTCAGTCTCTCAAACCCATGAATGTGCTCCCAGCTCTTAGGTTGAACCAAACCATTTAGATTCAGTTCTTCTCTTTTCTTTATTAAAAATAATTTTTCCATACAGTATATTCTGATTATGGTATTTACTTTCATCTCCTCCCAGATCCTCCTTACTTACCCATCCATCTAAATGCAAGACATTTCTCTGTCTCTCTTTAGGAAACAAAGAGGAAAAAAAAAAAAACCAGCAACTAAACCAGAACAAGAGAAAAAGCACTAGAAACACACACACACACACACACACACACACACACACACACACACACACACACACAGAACACACCATAAAAACACAAAGGCAGAAACTCTAATATACATGTAAAAGACCAGTAAGATAATAATGCTCAAACAAAGCAATATGAGACCGAAAAAAATCTTCAAAAATACCGTTGACTTCTTTTTGTCTTGGCTATCTATTGTTGTGCATTGGGCCTACCTGTAAGTGTGAAAAAACCAATTATTTATTTTGTAAACTATTGTCAATTGGAGCTAGGTTTTTGCTTAGCGATGGGAGCTGGTGTCCACTTCCTCCTCTGAGCCCTGGGACCCTGTCTGGCTTGGACATGTGCAGGCCCTGTGTATGCTGGCAGTTTCTGTAAGTTCACATGTATATCAGTCCTTTTAAGTCTAGAAAACGCTGTTTTCTTGGGGTCCTCCCTCCCCTCTCTTACAATCTTTCTGCCTTCCCTTCTGCAGGCTTCGCTGAGCCCCGGGGGAAGGGGTTTGATGAAGACATCCCATTTAGAACTGAGTGTTCCAAGATCTCTCACTCTCTGCACTTTGTCCAGTTATTGGTTTTCACACACACTGCAGGAGGAAGCTTCTCTGGTGACGACTGAGAGGACATTGATCTATGCATATAGCAAAGTTGGGCCTGGAATTTATATAACTATGTCTGAGCTAATCTTTACAAGGATGTATAGACAGAATTTGGTAAGAGTTCCTGTAGCGGTATCTGAACTAGGCTCCTTCAAGAGTGGACACCAAGACTAAAATTGTGATGGAAAGAGTGAATCAGAGAGAAGAGAAAGGTTAATAAAGCATTATTAAATGGTAAATAAGATTTTGTACACTAGGAAGAGGGCAGTGTAAAAGGATGATGCAGTTTGGTCCACTGAAGTACTCAATGAAATCAAGGTAATGGTCTGGGAACTGTGCCCTGGAATGGCAGGAACTATTCTTCACTAGTGGAATGCTTCCCATAAAGGTACTAACTATCCTATAATACTGAGGAGGTTCTTACAGGATCAGAGAAGCCTTGCTTGGAAAGCAGACAGATATAACAGGAAGCTATTCCTGAATTTAGTGTATGAGGTAGTTTGCTTGTCTATGCCTGGGCTTTACCCCGACCCCCACCCCCCAACCCTCTCCAGGTATAAATAAGCACCTGTTTTGAGGTCAGGAAATGGAAAAGAAATATTTCTTTCATTATTTGCCAGAAGTTCTTTTATGGAATTAATTTTTCATTTCTTGGGAGCAATACAGATAATTCACATAATGTTAAGAGGCAACCAAGCGTGAGATTGTGTGTCAATGAATGGCCACAATGTAGAAATAAATGGATCCGTTGGTAATAATCCATTTAAGACATTCCTTTGTGGGTAAGAGAAAAGTTCAGAATACAAGTCTCCTTCCCCCAAATTCAGGAAATTGCTTTCCAAAATTGGCTTTGATTTTAGGAAGAAACTCAGTAGTTCTAAACAAATCGGAGTCAAAAAGGACAGTGGGATTTTAATTGTTCTGTTTGAGGGTCAGCCTGTGATGAATATTAACTAACAATTAGCAATATATTCTTTTCCCCTCTCTTAAAGTTGAAATGTAAAATGGAAGAAAAACATTTTCTTAAGTTTCCAAAATAATAACCTCATGACAACATGCTCACCCCTTTTCAGAAGCAGAGTATTGTCATAAACCTTCCTTTGATGATCCCCCCAACAATATTTGAGATCTACAAAAGCAAACTAAAATAGATACTTGGGGCACTTATTTGAAAACATAGAAGAAGAAATCATGTTCTTTCTCTAAAATTCGTGGGGCAAAATTATCTTACATTATTGGCGTGACACTAGAGAGTGGGCTGACTGAAGGTTTCATGGAGAGAGTCTGTTCTTGACAGACATATGCTTTCACATTTGTACCAGTGCATGGATATCACATGTAGAATTTGTTATTTGTTTTGTGTTAAACTGAGCACCTCATTTTTATTTCAATTAACTCCCTTGTACATTCGTGGTACTTGAAAGACATGTGAGGGAATTAATGATTTTTAGCAGAGGGGTTTGAAAGCAAGGGAGAAGAATATACCAGTTTGTTCATGTGGTTTTGGAAGTAGGTCCTTGGAAACACAAGTCCTTTTCCTTTTCTTCTCTGACCATGAAGTTGGTTCTGAGGAAAGGGTTTGCAGGCAACTGTTGGCCCCCTGTTTGTCTGAAAACACATGGCATTGGGATGAAAACTCTACGTCTTTCTTTTGTGCTGTACCTTTGATTGAAATGATTCCCGTCCTTGTATAACAGAGTAGTGGACTTCTCTGAGTGACCAGAGATAATTGAGACAGTCACTAATGCTCTGAGCAAACATGAGCAGTGCTCAGTTGACTGGCTGCTGGCTGTCACAGCCTGCTGAACTTCAGGAGCTAGATAGCCTCAGACATTTCTTAAACAGGAATAAATATATTTCCTATAAATTCATGATTATCATATGCAGAGTATATCACTGTTTATGTATGTATGTGTGTGAGTACTCTCACTGTTTTAAAAATTAATTTTGAGTGAGCATGGAGTCAAATTACTCTGATGAAAACCTTCAACTTAAAAATATTGTCAGGTTTGTGCTGTTCTGAATATTAGGGTAGCTGTAGTTTAGACAGGAGAGGGACAACTAGTCATGTTTTATCTACCTACTTTGAAAGTAGTATGTCCATAAGTTACGATCACCTAGAATTGGGGTTTCGATGGTGTTTCCAAGACTATGTTTCGCTTTTATTTCTTTCTGTGATTTCCTTTGCCTTCTGTACTGGCTATGAGACTTGTGCTCCCAAATTATTCATTATGTTCTACTGTTGGGAGTTGTAGGACAACCGATTATTTGTTTCTGAAAACAAAGGGCCATTTGCATCTATAGAGTGGGGGCTTAATTAAATCCCTAGGACATACTCTCAATGCATTTCATTCCATGTCTGGATGGGTCTGAATATTTAACTCTTTGTAAGATACTTGCTACTGATTGAAGGGTTTAAACTTCTGAATTGGAATAGAAGATAACAGAGGTTTGGCTTGACACGGTGCTATATGAAATTTAAGCAATGTTTTCCTGTTGAAAACAGCATCTTACTAATAGTTTATGTAGAATTCTCATTAAGAAAAATCATTCAATTCTAGACCCATGCAGGTCCCATGCATGCTTCTCCTGCCTCTGTGAGTTCATGTGTGTCAATCCTTTTGTTTTAGAGGGCCTTACTTTCTTGATGTCCTCCATCCCATCTGGCTCTTACATTCTTTCTGTATCCTCTTCCACTGGGTTCCCTATTTCCTGAGGGAATGGATTTGATGGAGACATACCACTTAGGGATGAGTATTCCAAGGTCTTTCACTTTCTTTATAAAATCTGGCTATGTGTCTTTGTATTTGTTCCCATCTTTGGCAGGAGGAAGTTTCTCTGATGATGGCTGAGCAAGACACTGATCTATGAGTATAGCAGAATACCATTAGGAGACATTTGATTGCTATGTTTTGTTGTTGTGGTTTTCTTTTGTTTGTTTTTTGGGAACAGTAGTATTTGGTTTTACCTTAGGTCACTGGGAATCTAGTCTTTGGTTTTGGTCACCCAAGCAGTGTTCATATGGGTTCCATCATATGGAGTGAGCCTTAAGTCAAATAAGGTATTGGTTGGTTACTCCCACAAGCTTTGTGCCACCATTGTCCTAGCATATCTTGCAGGCTGGACACCACTGTAGTCCAAAGGTTTTGTGACTGGCTTGTTTACCTTTCCTCTTTGGTAGCATGCAGAATACATTCCTATACAAAAGAGGCTAGAACTTAGGGGTGAAGACTCTATGTAGGCACCAGTTTGACTTCTTCATGTTCAATGAGTTGTGTAGGTGTGGTCTTCAGCAATGGGGGTTTGCTGTCAATTTGTGGAGAGCAACCTATAGTCTTGGGAACAGCCTGGGTTGTTTGGGGGGTATCATGGGGTCCCTTTAGCCAACAACACAACTAGGTGTAACCCAATCACAGCACTGGAAGCTTTATTTAGTGACCTGAAAGGAGAAGTGGACACATGTCTCCATCCCTATGCCAGAAGGAATCTTCAATTGATAACCACTTGAAAGTGAAAATTTAGTTTCCTCCATGGGAGTCTTGCTGTGGATGATTGATTGATAAATAAAACACTGATTGGCCAGTAGCCAGGCAGAAAGTATAGGTGGGACTAGCAGAGAGGAGAATTGAGAGAACAGGAAGGCGGAGAGGAGGAGATACCAGCCTGCTGTCCAGGGAGCATCATGTTAAGGCAGCAGGTAAAGCCACGCAACTCGTGGCAACATATAGATTAACAGAAATGGGCTGAGTATAAAAGTAAGAGCTAGACAATGGTAGGCCTGAGCTAATGGCCGAGCAGTTTAAATAATATAAGTGTCTGTATGTTTATTTTATAAGTGGGCTATGGGACTGCCGAGGCTTGGTGGGACCTGGAGTGAAAAACTCAAGCTACAGAGTCTCACTGTGGAAACAAATTATTCTTAAGAATAGGCTGCATTTCCATCAGTAGATGGCCAACAGAAAACAAATTTAACAGCATCTTTGGAGATTCATTGCATCATAATATTGTACCAGGGTTTTCCTTTTAAAAAATTTTTAGCACATACACACACATGCACACACGCACGCATGCACGCACACATGCGCGCGCGCACACACACACACACACACACACACACATCTTTTCTCTTTTTATCCTACAAGTCTTTTGTGTATAAATTATAGCTTCCTGCTTAGTGTTTTAATGGGATTCTTGAGTGTGTGAATGAGTGGATCTGTATTTTTGTGCTTTCTCTTGGGCTCTTTTTCTTCTGTTTCTTTTGTCCAATTCTGGTATGTTAGCTTTATTTTATCATATTATTTTATTTTATTATCGTTCTTTAGAAACTTATTTGTTTTCTAATGAGAGACAGAAAGGGATCTGGATGGGAGGGAGGTAGTAAGGAACTGGGAAGAGTAAGGGAAGGGAAATCATAATCAGGATATATTCTGTGAGAAAAAAATCTATTATTAATAAAAGGAAAAAGAAAAAAGTAAAGCCGTTCAGGTATCTGAAAAGGTGGGACCCACAATAATATGGAGAACTAAGATTGACATTTTTTAAAACCCTGTTGAAAATTCTCCTAATGGCTAAAGTGGTACGACTCTGTGGGCTGAGCTGTTAAGTACTTAGGACAGATCAGTTCAAAACCTGGATTCCTTGTGCTGTGTAACTTTGCCAATGTACTTGACCTTTTGAAGGTGTCTCTGTCTATTTACTTATAAAATGATGTCACAACAGATTCATAGGTTGCTGTGAAGTTTAAATGGATTAATACAGGCATTGATAATCTCTGAACAATGAATACTTGGAACATAGCAAGTTCCCAAAATATTAACTGCTACTTTTTAGTTGGTCCAATAACACTGTGCCTGCATGGATGGAAATGCTTTTTGTCCCCTCTTAATCTCTGGGCTCTAACTCAGCTGAACAGAACAAAAGCGGTTGTTTGGTGGCACACTGTCCTTCTGGAGCAGCCATTGTGTTGCTCCAACTCCCAACTGTATATGAATCTTACTTGGTGCAAGACAAAACACAACTCTGTTGATTGCACTGATTGCTATTATTTTACTATTGGCTTATGCTCACTGGGTTCTCTTGGTTGTCTCAACTCTTAATTTTCACTAAACAGGCATGTTTTATAATGTCATAACCAAGCTGTAGTAAAGTCTTCTTGGTTACATAAGAGGAACTAAAGTTCAAAGGTAAGAAGTGAATAAGCGTCAAAACAGAGAACAGCTCTTTGACTTGGAGCCCAGACATCTATGTGGTGTGGTACCCCTCAAAGAAGACTTACCTCTACTGTTCTCTCTGCCTTTCATAGCTTCCAATGCAGCCATGTTGGATATCTTTTAAAGGAGTTGGTAATAGATCCACTAGACAAGTTGTCTCTAGTAGCTATCATTTCTCTATACTATCACTCCATCTTGTGAAGGAATGTGATAAGGGGAAACTTGCTATACTTATGCAGAGATAAATTATGAAAAGAAGAGACAACTCATTAAGAAATTTAAATTCTGGTTCAATGTTTTGAATGCATTGATCTTGATTTGTATCTACTATGAGTCCAACCACCTGAACTCTTATTTGTATGTTCTGACATTAATATGTATATCTTATTTATTCCTGTAACATAAAGTTCATGCTGTCAATGTCAATAGATGCAGATTAGTATAAAAGTTAAAACTAAGGTATTGCATACTCAAATTATGCACATAGATAAATGTTTATTGCTGTCTTAATATTGTCAATTCTTCCTTATTTATTATCCAGGTGAGTCTCTAATTGATCAATATTTTCTTTTCTTCTTGAACCATATGCTCAGCAGAATAAAGTTTGTTCCTTATGATAGATTTGTTAGTTCAATGTGTATGAGTTAGAATCTATCTCAGGAAAGGCCATGTTACAGCTAGTGTGCAATTAAATGAGGCCAAGTCAGGCGCAGCATAGGGTAAGTTATCTGTGGCTGGCCAGTTGTCCACTTAATAATGTTCCTGCTCATCTTCTGTCCTCTGTTCTGCATTACAGAGGTTGAAAACCTGTGAACTGTATTTTCTCAGATCACTTATCCACAGGGTTCTAGGTTAGATTTTTTTTAAAAGGCACAGGTGCAAGACTTCAAGAAAGGGAGAGGAAAGCAGGAAACATCCTGTTCTCCACAAGTAGGAGAGAGCCAGCAGACAGGATGTAGAAATCTCCTCTGGCACTGCTCTGAATTTCTTTCCTTATTGCCTAGGCACTGTTATTCTGGCCTGCAAGCAGTTTCTCTGTGTTCCAGCAATTTCCTGACTCAAACCTAGTTAACAAGTGTGAGGATTCTGAGCAGCTGTGCACATCCTACCCTTTCATCCTTCTCATCACCAACTTCCCTGTATTGAATCCCTGCTTGCCTCCAAAGCCTAGATTACTTTTGTCTTTGCTGAACAGACTCTCGCCGTTACACTCACATTAACTAAGATGAATTCATTGTGAACATTATCAAGACACCTCACCTTTCTGCCTTCTCATTCTTAAAATGAAAAGCAGGGTTACATTTTCTGGAATTCTGATTCTAGCCCAAATGACCTTCAGAAAGAGATGGGTTTGCTGTAGCAAATGTTAGTTATGTAAGAATTTGATGTGGTCAGTTCTGGCATAAAAAATTGATACTACATTTAAATGCTGATTTTACATAAAACATGTGAGTTTGATCAATCTGTTAAAGTCCGAAGATTTTGAAAACACCAGGTTAGTATTCCTCCACACAAGCAGTTGGCTGGGGAAAGATAGCAACTACATCTAGCCTCTCATCGTCCAATAGCCTTCCAAGGCTTTGTCAGTTACCCTGCACCACACACAGGCGCACCTCCTCCCTTGCAGTAGACAGCTATTATCCCGAGCTTATGCTTCTGTCAAAAGAAGGAAAAGCACCAGTAGAAAAGGAGAGGCTAATGAATTTTTTTT
>CABHPH010145723.1:9211-44849 GCA_902168325.1 Peromyscus nudipes | reverse complement strand
TAATCCCAGCACTCGGGAGGCAGAGGCAGATGGATCTTTGTGAGTTCCAGGCCAGCCTGGTCTACAGAGCAAGATCCAGGAATGGTGCAAAGCTACACAGAGAAACCCTGTTTCAAAAAACAAAAAAAACCAACAACAACAAAAAACCATCATCTAGAAAACAAAACAGAAACTTGTTCATTCCTAGAATTGGTAGTGGCTTCTCTCTTGATATTTGAAGAGTATGAAGCTGAACAACTCCAGTTAGTTTTCTTCTCAACACCCCTGTGTTGTGAGAATTTGTTCTTCCAATGGCTTTGGGGGTACAAACCCTAGAGTGTGGCTTTCTATCTGCATACATGATCCCTTAAGAGTGGAGGGATTCCAGTGGTGCGCTCTCTTGCTTGGTGAAGACCGGGTCAGGTGGTGTGAACCAGCTTGTGATTGGTCCCCAGCTTTCCAAAGACTCTGCAACTGTATTTACCATATCCTGTATTTGTGAGTGTCTTTCCCCATTTCATATCTTAATAAATCCCTGATACCTCTTACATAGACTCTTGTGGGTTTTGCTAACACTCCTGTTCTGGGATTAAGCTCATACGCAGTCTTGGAATGGTAACATTTGAATGAAGTGGACAGACTAATCAAAGGTATATTTTCCCAAATTTTAATTATTTAAAGTAATTAAACATAGAACCCCAGTAAATGCAACAGAGGTTCTGCTTTTATGAAATTATATTTGATTGAAATATCCCAGAATAGTAACTGTCACGAAATGGATATTCTAGAAACATGCCCCCTCCCCATTTACCCTCACATAGATGTTCCTTTTTTTTCCTTCCTGGGAAATTGGCACTGAGTGCAGTGATGGATATGGTGGGAAATATGTCCAAGGGAAACAAGAGCTGGAGGCTCTTTGAGTGACTGTCTTTACTCCTAGAAGATTGAGGTCAGGAAGTACCTTGGTCCCGTGCTTAATAGTTGGATAAACAACCAACAAACACAGGAAAGAGATACTGTTTTCCTGGCATGCTAGGGTAAAGCCTTCTTAAATTTCTTTCTTTCTTTTTCTTTTTCTTTTTTTTTTTCTTGGTTTTTCAAGACAGGGTTTCTCTATGTAGCTTTGTGCCTTTCCTGTAACTCACTCTATAGCCCAGACTAGCCCTGAACTCACAGAGATCTGCCTGCCTCTGCCTCCCAAGTGCTGGGATTAAAGGTGTGCCCCACCACTGCCCGGCTCCTTCTTAAATTTCTAGTAACTGAATTTAACACTTGCAGCTGGCTAATCAATATTCAAACATGTTCTCTAATGCTGTGTTCTTCACATAGATAACAGTGCGATGGTTGGTCCTAGTGTGTTGTTTGCAAAGTAACATGTCTGACAGGTAGTGGTGTTTCCTGTTGTTAGTATGTTTTCTTCTTTATGTGAAATGGAAAACAACAGGTGAAGATTAAACACTGGCAAAAATATATGCAAAATTAATGATAGATGGTGATAAATTGATATTAAATTCAAATATGACTGGGCCATTGGGTACCCTTATGCAGTTAAATTTATGTGATTACATGTTATTTATGATTGTGTCTGTAAGAGTATTTATGGATGAGATTGGTATAACTTGTAGATAAAATAAAGTATATTGCTTTCATGTGGGTGTGTTTTATTTAATTGTTTTAAGGTCTAAATAGACTAGGGGACTGAGAAAGAAAAAGCTATCTCTCTGCCTGTTGTCTTCAAGTGGGAACACTGATATCCTGACTTTGTACTTAGACAAATGTAGAGAATATCCATATACAGAGTATCTGCTTTTTCACTTTTCTGGCCACTGAACTAGTACTGGAGCCATGGAATGGCTTTCCTGTGTCTAGACTTCTCAATCATGTGATCATAAGAGTTACAGTTGCCATCTGCCTACTGCATTTTTTTCTCTAATAAACACTGAATGAGCCAAATATGCTGTAAAGTACATGTCTTTCAGTTAGGATATTCTGCTCTCTTTACTCAGCCTTTATTAAAATATGCAAACACTCTCAAGGTTATGCTGCATTAAGTTATCTGTTGATCAATATAAGTAGTGTGGTAAATTGCCTTGACAAATGAGAGACACCCAGTGTGTTCATCGAGTACATTTTAGAATTTCCTATGACAATTTCTTTTAAATTTTGCTGAATTTACCAATTCTAAAACGTGTCCATTCCTTAAAGATAAACAAAACATACTTTAATTCCTATCTTGTTATAATTAATTTTTTATAATGTAAAAATGACTGAAGCTCATAGTATGATAATAGAAAAACAAAATACACTAAAAATGATAGAAAAATTAATATTTTATAAAGAACCTAGCAATGATTTTTAAGGAAAAGATAAAAGAAATAACCAAACATTAATTGAAAATTTTTCAATTATTTGGCTTTTGAGTTTAATATGAAATTTTGACTTCACTCAGATTTCATAAATAGCCCATTAAAAACAATAAAAATTGTCAAATTGGTAAAATGCAGTTGTAATTCCAGTGGTTTGGAGGTGGATGCAAGAAGACTGTTTCATGGATACCCTTAGATATACAGTGAGTTTCAGACGAGCATAGCATTCATAAGACTTGTCTGAAAAACACAAAATAAATAAATCCATAAGCAATAAACATATAATATTCAATATAAAAAATAAAAGAGAGGAAGCCAAAAGCAAAGGTCAAACTCAAAGAATAATGAAGTTTCTAAGGTGTAGATTTTAAGATATTTTGGTTTATTAAACATGTATTTAAAAGTATATGTTGGAAATAATTTGTTGCTTTTAAACACTATATAAGTAATTTCTACCTGTGTGACAGTAGGCAAAGATTTTTTACTCTTACAATTTATGTAGGAAAAAGGAAATTAAGACTAACACTGTAGAATTATGTAATAAAGAAATAAAATACATGAAAATTTATTAAGGTAAGTTTTTAGCTACAACAAACACTTTATACATAATACTGGTATAGCATGTAACACATGCAGTGATAAGTGGACTTGTCTCAAAATGGAGATTAATTACACATCCATCATCCACATCAACCAGATTCTACCATCATTATTCTAGAGAACTCAATCTACAACCAAGAATTAGCCAAAATACTTTGGATCGCCGAAGGAAAAAAAATAGGCAATCTGAAAATCTCTGAAGAGCTGAGAAAACAGGCACAATATGTGAGAAATAATATGGCCAAAAAGGGGGGCCTCCAAGAGTAAAGTTAAAGAGAAGTTTGTAACAGGAATCTTAAAAGGTCTTATTAATACAAAAAAAAAGCCAGATACTGCAGTGAAAATTGAAATATCAGAGAAAGAGAACAAGCCAGCCATGTTCTTACCTCTACGAGATCCTCAGTCTCAAGAGAGAGCTACTTCCTATATACGCATGCCTATATATCTTTCTGTGCCCTGCCATCTTACTTCGTCTCTCCACCCCGCTACTTTACTTCCTCTTTCCACCCAGCTCTATCACTTCCTGTCTGTCTGTATAGACCTCTAGACCTCTATGTTTAACTAGTGCTGGGATCAAAGGCATGTGTCACCAGGCCTGGCTCTGTTCCCAGTATGGCCTTGAGCTCACAGAGATCCGGATGAATCTCTGCCTCCTGAATGCTAGGATTAAAGGCATGTGCTACCACTGTCTGACCTCTATATTTAATATAGTAGCTGGCTTTGTCCTCTGATCCCCAGGCAAGCTTTAGTCATTAGAGCACAAATAAAATATCACATTTCCCCTTTTTTGTCTAAAATTTAAAAAATATATATTACTAAGAAAAACTATATTCAATAAGTACATTAACTATATATAATATACAGGCAATAAATACATCAACAATGTCTAGTTCATCTTCATTTGACAAATTCAGCAAAAATATTCCATTATCTATCCTATTTTAGTGAGTCCAAAATGTACCTATTTCACTTTCTGTCCTAACTTGTATTACCAACTGAAAACTATCATTTGATGTCTTTCAAGCTTACATACTTTACACCTCTTTAGTAGGTGTAGCAGTCTGAGATGGGGATCCAGAGAGAGCCCACAACCCACCAGGAAAGAAAAAGCCAAAGACACTCCATTCCACCCACATAGGGTGGAGACTGACTTTGTGCAGCTCGGGCCTGAGCCCCAAGCAAGCAGCTTTTACATGAATTCATCCCACAAACATTGGGTAGCCAGATATAACATGAATCACTAAATAGTCTTATTAATTAAAAAAACTGGAGCCAGATATTGGGGTGCAAGATCAGAGGGATAGAACAAGCCAGCCCCAAGTTCTTACTGCTAGGAATTCCTCAGCCCAAGAGAGAGCGATTTCCTGTATACTCATGCCTATATATCTTTCTGTGCCCTGCCATCATACTTCCTCTCTCTGCCCAGTTACATTACTTCCTTTTTCCACCCAGCTCCATAACTTCCTACCTATCTTAATAGACCTCCAGACCACTATGGTTAACTAGTGCTGGGATTAAAGGCATGTGCCACCATGCCTGGCTCTGTTCCCAGTGTGGCCTTGAACACACAGAGGTCTGGATGAATCTCTGCCTCACGAATGCTAGGATTAAAGGTGTATGCTACCACTGCCTGACCTCTATATAATATAGTGGCTGGCATTTCTTCTGATCCCCAGGCAAACTTTATTCATTAGAGCACAAATAAAATATCACCACAGACGTTCTTTCCATTGCCTGAAGAAAATCGCAAGGAGAGCTCAATCTTACATAAACAAAGGATGATGGTTTAAGAAACCTGGGGAGTCTATGACTGTGTGCACTATTCTACTCATAAGAAAAGGCAAATGTATCATTCACACATAAAACTTGAAGCTCCAACCTCACACACAGCTGGGAGATGATGATTTCATGAGCATTGCTTTGGTTCACACTTGTATAAATACACAGTTCTACTCCCACTGTGGAGACCCCTGCAAAGGCTGCTTGTATCAAAAGGAAATGGGCAGGAAAGGAGCCTCCCTAAAGTCCAATGCTTTACTAAGTAACCTTCATCACATCATTGTACATGAAGGTTCAGCATCATGCTGAAAATTATATGAGAGTGATGTGAAGTAACTCAGCTCTTTGAGGGTTAATATTGTAGGTGCTGGATACTGGTGGACTGTGGCATGAATGACCATACCAGTTACTGTGCTCCTTGGAATACATGTCCTTCTTACGTCATCAGGAGGAATGTACTTTCATGTCTACCATAAGGCCTGTTACCAGAAGTAGATGTTCAGTTAGTGGTAACTTGTAATATTACTGTTGCTTCTTGTTCTCTTGTGTATGTTTTATGCATGGAAGCTCCATGAAATCGAGTCAATGGTAAAAGAAAAAAAGACAGTCATGACTTTGCTTTTACTGCTCATTCTGATATTTTCCTTCTCTGATTGGTCAATACTGTTTAAGTTTAACATGGAAGTTGTTATTAGATTTGAAATTTGCTAAACGTAATCCTTACATGATGGCAAAAAAATTATTTGGGAGTGGTAAAGTGCTTTTTGATAATCTTTAACAAAAATAAAATAAAACAAAAATGAAATATCCATTCTAAGGACACAGCAAAGTAGATACTTTACCAGAGTCAAAGAGATGCAAACTGATGTTTAATTAAAAAACAAACAAACAAAAAAACTAAGAAAGATGCTTGCAAGATCAAGTTTCTCACTGTTCCTTACACAAACACAAAACAATGGAATCAAGTAGAGGGCCATGGCAAGGAGAGAGAAGGAAAATGTGGAAGTTTGTTCAGCTATTTAAAAAGAAAAACATAAAAGAAATTTGCAGGAAAATTGATGGAGCTGAAAAACATATAAACCAAAGAAAAGCCAGGCCAAGACAGACAAATATGTACAAGCCTCTAACAATTAAGTGTGCGTATCCAGTGGGGGAGGAAATGTGGTAAAGGCCAAAGAAGGGAGCCATAAGTCTGGAAAAAAAAATAAAGCTTTCAGGAAAATTTAACTAATGTTAAATTCAGTATGCTGCTGTTGCTCTAATAAGGTCATATTATACAAAGAAATAAACAATATTTTGGTAGAAAACAGGACCTTTTGTTGTCAGACTGGAGATGATGAATAAAACATTAAGTTCAAAGAGGTTTTGAAAGTACATGAAAAACATTTGCTCACTAATTTTCTTGGACCTGTTAAACAAATTGCTTCAAAAGGGTATCATATTTTAAGTAAAAGCCTCATTATGTATCATTCACCAATATAAAGAATAAAACTTCAGGTTGAAGATAATCAGAGGGCTTATTAGTAGCAGAGAGAATACTCAGCCAGATCTATTTGAATCCCATCCCAATTTCCTTTAAAGAGTTATTTGTTTTTATTTAATATGTATGTGTGTTTTGCTTGAACACATGTATGTGCACTATGTGTATGCCTGGTGACCACAAAAGCCAATGAGGGTATTGGTTCCCCTGGAACTGAAGTCATAGATTCCTCTGAGCTGCCATGTTTGTGTTGAGAACTGAATCTGAGTTCCCCTAAAGAGCAGAGAGTACTTAATCATTGAGCCATCTCTTCAGTCCCACACCCCAAACCTTTAAAAGCAACATGTGTCTTAAGTTCTTACTAAATAACCATGCACATAGTTTTAATCAGGATCCTACCTCTGGAACCTTTACTTTTAGAATATATACAGAGTCTGTACTGGTTTATAACTGGCATTTATTTGAGCAATAATGTCAACCACATTGGTCCCAGTGGCTGTGCACTGTACTCAAGAAAGGATGTTAAGTAAAACAATTGCCATCTCACACCATATAGACCAAGAACTTTGTCATTTCTCAGTCCACAGGACTGGATGCTTCAACAGTTCCAATCTGGCATAGAAAGCCTAGAGGGTTCTTGGAGAACCTCTGTCCTTCAGTACATATTAGAAATACTGAGAAGCTGGTTGGGAGGAAATGAATGGATTCCTTCTAATATCAATGAGAAGATCTTTAACAACAGTAGTAGAATAGAGAACTTACCAACTAGAGTGAAGGTCACAAACGTAGAACTACGAACAACTTTCCTTTTTCCATGTCCACATAACTGGGCCATGACCAGAAGATGACACCCATGTTTTGGGTGGCCAGCCAAATAAATTATGTAATCAAGAAGGCAGTTCCCTGTAGATATGCTCACAAGCCAACAACCTTATGCATAACATTTCTCATTGAAGTTCTCTTCCCAGATAATTCTAGGTTGTTTTAAGTTGAAAGTTCAAACTAGTACCATATAAAGCGATGCTAATATCATTTTAGTATAAAAATTTCTCCAATTTAGCAAAGCAGTCATAATCTCACATCTAACATTACTCTAATCCTGGGAAAAGTATTTATGTGGAATGCAGGCAAAGGCTTCTGGATTCCTACAGAGGAACTGCACATATTTGTAAAGATTTTCAGTAATACTTCTGTTATCAGCAGCACTTACATTGCCATTGCAGAAGATTCCCAAACAGGAGATGAGAGCTGAGTTCTCATCCACAACCTCTTCCCATCCTTCATCTACTCATCTTCACTGTAGCATGAGTCTTAAAAGTTCTTCTTAATAAAATCAAACCTGAGGCCAGTTATTGGGGTGAACACTGGAAGGTCAGAGAGACAGAATAAGCCACAGCTATCTCACCTCGCTGGATCCTCAGCTGGTCTTGTTTCCTCAGACTGGATGCCCCGAGCCCTCATCCAGAATGGGTATCAGCTGAACTACTGCTAGAAGCCTGAAAGCTTAACCAGCCACATGCTTCTCCAGGCCAAAGGCCTCTCCAGGCCAAAGGCCTGCTCAGGCCAAATGCCTCTAGTTTCTGGTCCTCACGCCTTATATATCTTTCTGCTTTCTACCACCACTCCCTGGGATTAAAGGTGTGGCTTTCTGGGATTAAAGGCGTAGGTCACCATGCTTGGGTGTATCCTTGAACACATGAATTTCTGCCTCTGGAATGCTAGGATTAAAGGCGTATCCTACCACTGCCTAACCTCTATGTTTAATATTGTGGCTGTCCTGTTCTCTGACCCCAGATAAGTTTATTAGCATACACAATATTTTGGGGGAACACAATACCCCCACACTTCACAATGTAAGTGGCCTAGTGCATTGTAATTTTTGATTAATTAAATGTCATTACCTATTTGATCTGAGTTTATAGAGAAACAATAGTGAGGTTTGCCAAAGTCCAATGAAGGGGACACATTGGACCTCATGTGCAGGTGCACATATCATTTCAGCTTCCATTTCTGGGACAGCTTGAACACAGAGAAGATCTACAGTGAGAGTGAGATCCTTACCAATTAACATTATTTCTGTTTATCACTATCAAGATCTCATGAAGATGCACATTGTGGCTCAGAAAAACATTGAACTTTGACTGGTAGGCAACAGCCAGAATTAGGCAGAATGTCTCACAGAGATTTGAAAGAATTCATGATATCAAGAGGGTTCAAGTGTGCATGGATGCATATGAGCCTCCATTCTTTTCCACACTTTCATGCTGAAGAGTTAATTGGAGTCTAAAACATGAGGTTCAGGGCCTTGTTTGATGTTTTTCTCTCATTAGTTGTTTTCTTAGTTGATATGTGACTGTGTAGTAACTATAGGCTGCTTAAAGATTAGGAAAAAAATGTTTATATGCATCAGAGAACCACATAGTGAAAGACTCAGTACCTCCCTTGCTTTTGATTTATTCAGATTTCATTCTCATTTTCTTAGATAAACGCTTAACTGCATATTCAATGGCATATCATGCGAGTGACAGTGTCTTATAGCTAGCTTGATTCTTGAGTAAGTTTTTCTGTTGTGAATAAAGTGGGACAAAATATAAATATTAATTCTCATTGCCTCTCCTTTTAAACAAATATTGTCTACTATGATCATGAGTCCTTATATTTTATAAAGAAATTTATCTTATAATGCTTTTATAATATTTAGGTAAAGTGCCTTCAATTCTTTGACATATGTGTGCTATCCTAGCCAATATATTCCTAATAGTTTGGTCAACCAGCCCTCTTTTGAAGGACACTTGATGTGACAGTGAGTCTTGGGGTATGGTCACTTGATTGGATCTGGAATCAACCAAGATGTACACTTCTAGTAGCAGAAGTGGTCTATGAGGTTATTTCCTTGAAGAAAAACATTTCAGAACCCCAACTTATAAAAATAATCATGTCCAGAAAACAAGTGTTTACTTCAATAATATATCATAATTACACAACAGAAAAAATGATAATTATAATTTATAGACTTAGTTCCAAATACCACCATTGTGTGATTTCATTATACTTGCACATTGAATAAAGTTCAGTTTTCTCATACACATAACTGAGGTGAAGATAATGTCTCTACCACAGCCTGTGGTGAAACTGGTAAATGAGAAAACTTATTCTGTGGACTGTGTAGACACCAAGTTTGATAACCAGTATTTATTGCCAAGTTGACTGCATCTGACTTTACTAAAAAGATAAGTTGCTTGGCACAAATATGAGCCTTCAATTTTTTCCCTTATTGAAAATAGTTTTTTTCTCACATAAAATATCTGGATTATGTTTTCCCCTTCCTTTACTCTTCCCTGTTCTTCCCCACTTCCATTCCCATGTGGATCCAGTCCTTTCTCAACAGAAAACAAACAGGCTTTTAAGTGATAATAGTAAAATAAACTATAGTAAGATAAAATAAAACTAATACATCAAAATAGGATAAAACAAACAAAAAGAAAAGAGCCTAAGAAAAGGTAGCTCTCTCTCTCTAAATATATATAATATTTACAACATATATAATATAATAACATTATATTATATATAAACATATATTATATATTTATATATATACAAATAATATAATAATAACATAATATAATAAATATTCACATATACAAAGAAAGATGCACAGATCCACCCATTTGCATCCTCAGGAATCCCTTAAAAACACTACACTGGTGATGTGAGTAGCAGTCCAGTCATCCTTGCTCCACATCTAGTATCCTCCTATGAGTGAGTACATATCATGTTTGTCTTTCTGAGTCTGGGTTACCTCACTCAGGATGATTTTTTCTAGATACCTCCATTTGCCTGCAAACCTCATGATGTCATTGTTTTTCTCTGCTGAGTAGTATTCCATTGTGTATATGTACCACATTTTATTTATCCATTCTTCAGTTGAAGGGCATCTAGGTTGTTTCCAGGTTCTGGCTATTACAAACAATGCTGATATGAACATAGCTGAGCAAGTGCCCATGTGGTATGATTGAGAATTCCTTGGGTATATGCCCAAGAGTGATATAGCTGGATCTTGGGGGAGATTGATTCCCAATTTTCTAAAAAAGCACCATATTGATTTCCAAAGTGGTTGTATAAGCTTGCATTCCCACCAGCAGTGGAGGAGAGTTCCCCTAGCTCTACATCCTCTCCAGCATAAGCTGTCTTCAGTGTTTTTGATCTTAGCCATTCTGACAGGCGTAAGGTGGTATCTCAGAGTTGTTTTGATTTGCATTTCCCTGATAATTAGGGATGTTGAGCAATTCCTTAAATGTCTTTCAGCCATTTGAGTTTCCTCTGTTGAGAATTCTCTGTTTAGTTCTATCGCCCATTTCTTAATTGGACCATTGGGCATTTTGATGTCTAATTTCTTGAGTTCCTTATATATTCTGGATATCAGTCCTCTGTCAGATGTGGGGTTGGTGAAGACCTTTTCCCATTCTGTAGGTTGTCACTTTGCCTTGTTGACCGTATCGTATCCTTTGCTCTACAAAAGCTTCTCAGTTTTAAGAGGTCCCATTGATTGATTGTTTCTCTCAGTGTCTGTGCTACTGGTGTTATATTTAGGAAGTGATCTCCTATGCCAATGCGTTCAAGACTACTTCCTACTTTCTCTTCTAGCAGGTTCAGAGTAGCTGGATTTATGTTGAGGTCCTTGATCCACTTGGACTTAAGTTTTGTGCACGGTGATAGATATGGGTCTATTTGCAGCCTTCTACATGTTGATATCCAGTTATGCCAGCACCATTTGTTGAAGATGCTTTCTTTTTTCCATTGTACACTTTTGGCTTCTTTGTCAAAAATTATATGTTCATAGATGTGTGGATTAATGTCAGGGTCTTCAATTCGATTCCATCGGTACACATGTCAGTTTTTATGCCAGTACCAAGCTGCTGCTCATATCACCAGGGAGGCTACCTGGAAAACAGGACCCCAAAAAGACACGGGGATTGCCCAATGACGGAGAAATGGATGAGATCTTCATGAACAGCCTGGTCATAAGTGGGGGAAATGAAGGGCGAGGGTCGAGGGAAAGAGAGCTTGGGGGAGCGAGAGACCCCAGCTGGATCAAGAACAGAGAGGGAGAACAAGGAATAGGAGACCATGATAAATGAAGACCACATGAGAATAGGAAGAAGCAAAGTACTAGAGAGGCCCACAGAAATCCACAAAGATACTCCCACAATAGACTGCTGGCAATGGTCGAGAGACAGCCTGAACTGACCCACTCTGCTGATGGGATGGTCAAACACCCTAATTGTCGTGCTAGAAACCCCATCCAATGACTGAGGGATCTGGAAGCAGAGATCCACGGCTAGGCCGCGGGCGGAGCTCCAGGAGTCCAATAAGCGAGAAAGAGGAGGGTCTATATGAGCGAGAATTGTTGAAACCAAGGTTGGATAAAGCACAGGGACAAATAGCCAAATGAATGAAAATACATGAACTATGAACCAATGGCTGAGGGGCCCCCAACTGGATCAGGCCCTCTGAATGGATGAGACAGTTGATTGGCTTGAACTGTTTGGGTGGCATCCAGGCAGTGGGACCGGGTCCTGTGCTCATTGCATGAGTTGGCTGTTTGAAACCTGGGGCTTATGCAGGGTCACTTGGCTGGGCCTGGGAGGAGGGGACTGGCTCTGCCTGGACTGAGTCTACCAGGTTGATGTCAGTCCTTGGGGGAGGCTTTGCCCTGGAGGAGGTGGGAATGGGGGGTGGGCTGGGGGGAAGGGGAGGGGGGTGGGAGGGGGAAGAACAAGGGAATCCGTGGCTGATATGTAGAACTGAATGGTATTGTAAAATAAAATTAAATATATATATACATAAAAAAGTAACAAAAATATTCTATAGTATCAGAAAGCAAATAATATATACACTGGCATATACACTGGCATTGCACCCCACAAAACAACAACAACAATAACAACAAAAATAGACTAACAAAACCTCAGTGCCAAGCAAGAGAAACCTCCTTTCTAGTGGTTGGGTAGTGTAGACTGATTGACATTTTTCTTAAAAATTTAAGCTTTCACTTTCCAGATGGTACAATTATCAAAAACTCTGGTTTTGATCACTAAAGCAAAGACCTATGAAATTACTTTTACAGAACTTTGATTGGACCCTGAACTGTAACACCAAGAAGACAGACTATTTCAGTTGTCCCTCAGAAACAAGTTGTGATCTGTCCTACCTATGGAAACAACTGGACATGACTAAGCAATAACAAGAAATAATTGTTAGTGTAGTCCACAACACAGATGAATTTTAAAGTAAGTATGTTAAATTGAAGAATCCAGACAGTCACACAGTGTTGGGGAATGCCTTTAATCCCAGCACTCAAAAGGCAGAGGCAGGAGGATCTTGTAAATTTGACTATAACCTGGTCTAGAAAGCAAGCTCCAGGACAGCCAGAACTGTACAGAGAGAAACCCTGTTTAGAGAGACAAAAAAAAAAAGAAAAAAAAGAAAAAATCTAGAGAAAGAGAACACATACTCTTTTATGAAAGTATAAAAAAAGTAACAAAAATATTCTATAGTATCAGAAAGCAAATCAAAGTTTTCTGGAGGGTCTGAAAAAGTAGGAGATGAATGTATTAAATGGTAACAATGCATTGGGGACAATGGGCATATGTGCTATATTGCTGTCAGTGACAGTTTCTGACATCTGCACATAGACACAAATGCTGTGGGATGTTCTGTATGGCAAATGTGTTGCTAATAAAACACTGATTGGCCAGTGGCTAGGCAGGAAGTATAGGCGGGACTAACAGAGAATAAAAAGAGCAGGAAGGTGGAAGGAGATGCTGCCAGACGCTGCCAGCCACCGCCAGGACAAGCAGCCTGTAAAGATGCCGGTAAGCCACGAGCCAAGTGGCAAGGAACAGAATTATAGAAATGGATTAATTTAAGATATAAGAACAGTTAGCAAGAAGCCTGCCACGGCCATACAGTTTGTAAACAATGTAAGTCTCTGTGTTTACTTGGTTGGGTCTGAGCGGCTGTGGGACTGGCAGGTGAAAGAGATTAGTCCTGACTGTGGGTCAGGCAGGAAAACTCTAGCTACACACAAATGTATCCAAATATACACTGTATGCATGTGCATTTTATTGCATACCATTTATTTTTTTAAAGGCAAGTCAAAAGTGAAACAAAGTTTTTTTTTTCCAAAAATCCAAATGGTGAAATGATTCATCAAATTAAAACTGTACTATACAAAGTACAAAACAATGCACCTCTAACCTTTGTATAATAAAAATTCTGTGATGTTTGGAATTCTGTTCAATAATGGGATTTTGTAGCATGGAGACAGGAGATGACCCAAGGATAAGTTTTACAGATTTATCATCAATTCTTCCCAGCTCTGGAGAAAAACTCGCTGAGAACCAAGCGGAAACTCAGAGTCCTTTATGTATTTAAAAACTACAGTTTTGGGCTGGAAAGATGGCTCAGAGGTTAAGAGCACTGACTGCTCTTCCAGAGGTCCTGAGTTCAATTCCCAGCAACCACATGGTGGCTCACAACCACCTGTAATGAGATCTGGTGCCCTCTTCTGACCTGCAGTCATACATGCTGTATATATAATAAATAAATCTTAAAAAAAAAAAACTACAGTTTTAGTCATTTACTATGACCCTCATTGAGTGGTAATAAACCTTGTTCATATTAAAAGAAAATTATATAGCCAAATGGTTCAGCTTGCAGACATCTACGTTTTTACAAATACCCAAATGTCATGTAAAACTTAGATGACTTTCATATATGTTCTGATGTTTATGGTGATCTGACCCAGACACATGACAACAGGATCCCAAGAATGTGGTGTTTTCTAAGTTATTTGGAATTACTATGGTTCTGTGTAATCTATCCATTGTTACAAAAGACCAATTTCTGGCTGATGATGGAAAGAGAAATTCATCTTTGCAGGAGGGGTCAACAATAAGATCAAAGTGGAATGTCTAAGGCCTTGTCAAGAAGAACAGAGTTCCTGGGAATTCCCCTAGCATCAGATTTCTCCCTAGCCCCATAGTGGCTCACTCTATGGAGATATCTCTTTCATTGCTCTCCCACTCCATCCCTCCCTCAGCTTGACCATCCCATTCCCTCATGTTCTCATCCCGCATCCTCTCCCCTTTACTGCCCCCTACTCCCTGTTTACTCAGAAGATCTTATCTTTTTCCCCTTCCCAGGTTGATCCATGCATCCCTCTTAGGGTCCTCCTTGTTACCTAGATTTTCTGGAGCTGTGGACTGTGGTCTGGTTTCCCTTTGCTTTACATATAGTATCCACTTATGAGTGAGTACATACCTTGTTTGTCTTTCTGGGTCTGGGTTACCTCACTCAGGATGATGTTTTTCTAGTTCTATCCATTTGCCTGTAAATTTCATGATGTCATTATTTTTTAATGTTGAGTAATACTCCATTGTATAAATGTAACACATTTTTTTTTACCCATTCTTTTTTAAGGGGCATCTAGGTTGTTTCCAGGGTCTTGCTGTTATTAATAAAGCTGCTCTAAATATAGTTGAGCAAGTGTCTTTGTGGTATAATTGAGCATCCTTTGGGTATATGCCCAAGAGTGATAATGCTAGGTCTTGAGGTAGATTGATTCTCAATTTTCTGAGAAACTGCCATGCTGATTTCCAAAGTGGTTGTATGAGTTTGCACTCCCACCAGCAGTGAAGAAGTGTTCCCCTTACTCCACATCCTCTCCAACATAGGCTGTAGTCAATCCTTTTGTTCTTAGCCATTATGATAGGTGTAAGATGGTATCTCAAAGTCATTTTGATTTGCATTTCCCTGATGACCAAGGATATTAAGCATTTCCTTAAATGTCTTTTGGCCATTTGAGATTCTTCTGTTGAGAATCCTCTTTTTAGATCTGAGTCCCATTTTTAAGTTGGATTATTTGGTATTTTGATGTCTAGTTTCTTGAGTTCTTTATATATTTTGGAGATCAGCCCTCTGTCAGATGAAGGGTTGGTGAAGATGTTTCCCTATTCTGTAGGCTGTTGTGTAGTGGGTAGCCATTCCAGCTTTGATCTGGAAGTTCCAAACCCCATTGAGGTTTCGGCAACTGTCACACCTACAAGGCGGGGCCAAGGGAGGAACCTGGAGACTGGAGAGCTGGATGGACAGATCGCACTCTCTCTCTCTCTCTGTTCCTGGACCCTGGATGGTGGAGGTTGACCGAGCAGAGCTCCAGAGAACACCGCTGGACTGTGATACACCTTCCCCAGACCCTGCAACCTACCTATCCCTTCATTTGTAAGTTACCCATTAAATAAATCTTCCTTTTTAACTACGTGGAGTGGCCTTAATAATTTCACCAATACTGTTGGTTTATCTTATTTACAGTGTCCTTTGCCTTACAGAAGCTTCTCAGTTTCAAGAGATCCCATTTATTGATTGTTGCTCTCAGTGCTTTTGCTGCTGATGTTGTATTTAGGAAATAGTCTCCTGTGCCAATGCGTTCAAGGCTACCTCCCACTTTCTCTTCTATCACATTCAGTGTATCTGAATTTATGTTGGGTCTTTGATCCACCTGGACTTGAGTTTTGTGAATGGAGATAGATATGGATCTATTTGCAAGTGGATATGGTGCCTGAACTGGCCTTCCTCTGTAATCAGATTGGTGAATATCCTGACTATCATCATAGAGCCTTCATCTAGTAACTGATGGAAGCAGATGCAGAGACCCATATCCAAGCACCAGGCCAAGCTACAGGAGTACAGTAGAAGAGAGGAAAGAGGGATTATAGGAGAAAGGAGGGGTTAAGATCATGATGGGGAAACCCACAGAGAACAGATGAACTGGAAGCACAGGGACACTAGACCAACAGTGGGAAGCCAGCATGGGACCAAACTAGGACCTCTTAATGTGAGTGACAGTTTTGTAGCCTGGTCTGTTTGTGGGACCCCTGGAAGTGGGAGCAGGCTCTATCCCTGGTGCAAGAGCTGGCTTTTTAAAGCCCATTCCACATGGTGGGATGCCTTGCTCAGCCTTGATACTGGGAGGGAGGGGCTTGGTCCTGCCTCAACTGAACATGACAGGCATTGTTGACTCCCCTTACCCTCAGCGAGTTTTTCTCCAGAAAGGAGTGGATGATGGTGTGCTGGGGGAGGTGAGGGGAGTGGAAGGAGAGGAGGGAAGGAACTGTAGTTGGTGTGTAAAATGAATTAAAGAAAGAAAGAAAGAAAGAAAGAAAGAAAGAAAGAAAGAAAGAAAGAAAGAAAGAAGGAAGGAAGGAAGGAAGGAAGGAAGGAAGGAAGGAAGGAAGGAAGGAAAGAAAGAAAGAAGGAAAGAAAGAGAGAAAAGGGTAGAGAAATAAAAAAAAAGAGAAGAAGAAAAATAGAGTTCAGAAACTCAGTCTGGTAACTCAGGTCTTATGCCAGAAATCCAAGGAAGAAATGTTCAGGCCTTTGGATGGAATTTATATGGTAAAAAGCTAAGTTTGAGAAAGTTGCCATTTTAATATAGAAGAACCAAAATGTTCCATCTGCATATTTAACATCTATGTTATAGTGAATCTTCTAATTCTTTTGGACATCTTTGTCTGGGAAAAGGAAATTGTGGAAAATTACTAGCCTAAGATTTATAGCCCTCTCTGCACATTATATTTACAAATGAGACTATATTTTCTCTATGAATCAGAGTAAATTATTAGGTTAATAGGTAGCAAAGCAACTTTTCTCTAAGACTAGTTTTTAATGATTACTGGTAAATAAAGAGTAACGTTTCCTTAGGTAATGAGTTAAGTTAAGACCAAGAGAAAACTCAAATCTTTGTCATAGTACACAAAATTACTATTATTTTTCCTGTCTCTTGTAGAAAATAAGTATGGAATAGACAGAAAAATGGAAAAGTTGGAAAAGTTAAAAATTCCAACCATTTTAAAATCAAGGGTGACTAATATAATTATATTAAATTGAATTTATTATGTCTACTTTGAAATGCACCATAAGCCTCTTAACTATGAAAATCTGCATCACGGTATTTGTAGTGTTATAATGAGCTACACAATTCATCTAACTAATGTAATGTTTCCAGGTTTAAAAATGTTTGTTTAACTTTATTGTGGATTGTTTCATTACATTTTTTTTTTTTTTTTTGGTTTTTCGAGACACGGTTTCTCTGTGTAGCTTTGCGCCTTTCCTGGAACTCACTTGGTAGTCCAGGCTGGCCTCGAACTCACAGAGATCCGCCTGGCTCTGCCTCCCGAGTGCTGGGATTAAAGGCGTGCGCCACCACCGCCCAGCTCATTACATTTTTAAGAAATCAAAGTTTGAGAAATTATTGCATGTAAGCTGCATAGGACTCTCAAATCCAGCACCCCTTGCATGCAGAGAAAATTTGATTCAACTAAATGTATTTTTGACAAATGGTTTTTGCCTTTATGATTTATCATCACAATGTGGAGTAGCCCTAGAACAGCACAGCATTAGACAGACTCTCATTCACTTCTGCTACAAACCAAGGAAGCAGTAGAAAACATAATTCACTTCTACAAGGAAGAGAAGGAAAAATTGGATTTGCTTAAAATTGACAGCATGTGGCTCAAACAATGGAGAATAAAGAAAAAAGCAATAAGGAAATATAAAATTCAGTCAAATCTACAATCATGAAAATTACCTTTGATTGCCAAAGAAAGAAGATGCATTGTTGGAGCTAAGTGAGCTTATTAAACCATAACATAATGTGCTTTCTTACATGATAAACTCCAAGAGGCCACAGTCAGCTTTAAATTACTGTTCACCACCACATTATTAACCAGGCTTTAAATGTGCCTTCAGATAGGAACCTAAATGGCTGAAAGTTTGCAGTTATTTAGTTCAGAACCTCTATTAAGGGATACTTAAAATATTTAGATAGAATTTTCAAGTCAGAAAAATCAACCTGTGGATGGACAATTCCTAACCACCACTCCACATTGATGATGCAAATAAGAATTCAATGTAATTTTAAAGTCTCTCAAGTAGTAATAAATATTCACTTTTTTTTACCTCCATGATGAAACATGAAAGTCTAAGAGTGAAAATATCCTAAATACACAGGCTCTGCAAATATGAATTTATTTATTTTAACAGTTGTACCAAATACCAGGCAAGAAGTAGTTGCATGGATGAAATCTTAACAATGTGATTGCCTAACCAAGACCTTGATATCCCAATGTGGATGAAAGAAATCAAGAAAGAACCCACACCTAGATGAAGAGCTATGCACAATTAATGGCTGCAAGAAAGGAAGAATCAGTCTTCTCTAAGGACAATTCCTTTGATAAGTTACCCAATCCCAACTGGTCAGCCCTAAACACATACCTATTATCAACACCAGATGGATTCAGCAGCTTATTATGTATCTTTGCTAAGGTTTCTATTACTGTGAAGAGACACCGTAACCCAGACAACTCTTATAAAGAGAAAACATTTAATTGAGGCCTGCTTACAGTTTCAGAAGTTCAGTCCATTATTATCACAGCATGAAGCATGATGGCATGCAGACAACATGATGCTGCAGAAGGCACTGAGAATTCTACATCTCGATCCACAGGCAGCAGGAAGCTAAGTGGCTTGAGCTTCTGAGGCCTTAAAGCCCATCTCCTAGTGATGCACTTCATGTAACTAAGTCACTTTTATTCTAACGAGGCCACACCTCACAATAGTGGTCACTTCTTATGGATCAAGCATTCAAACACATGAGTCTGTGAGGGCCATTCCTATTTAAACCACCACATTATGTAGCAATAATAATTAAAGAATAGGAGATCACGAAATTAAGAGGGGTCAGGGAGAGACACAAAAGGAGTAAGTAGGAAAGAAGAGACTATGGGTTAGAAATGATAATGTATCAAAAAATACATTAAATGTAAAAGAAGAAAGGAAAGTTAAAGCTGAAACTAAATCTTAGCAAGTTTTATTGTCCAAGAGTCTTAGGCAGCAAATTTTGTGGCAGCATATGTATGCTTGTGCATGCCCCCTTGTACACAGATAAATATGTGTGTACATGTTTGTGGAGGCCTGAACCTGGCTTCAGGAATTTTCATTTATTAGTCTTCACTTTACTAAGCAGGGTCTCTCTCTGATCTGAGCGCTTACAAATTTTCTCAGTCTAGCTAGCAAGCCCCTGTCTCAACCTCCAGAGGAGTGAGCATACAGGTGGCTGCCACGTCTTCACTGGTTTGACATGAGTATTAGGAGTTTAAACTCCAATCCTCATTCCTATAGGCAAGCACATTGTCCACTGAGCCATCTCCCCAGTGCTAGGATCCGAATTATATTCACTTGTATCAACATAATACAAATGTCAATGAATTGTTCATTTAACAGATTTTACTTTTAAAGCAAAAACCCACAAAATCTGGAATTTCTGAAACAATTTGTATCATAAATAACTAACTGAAGGACTAAATTCTAAAATGAGCAATATTCAGTATTTGGCTTTGAATTGCATTGGTAAATAAGATTATTTTCTGGACAGCTTTAATAACCCACACATAGATAAACAGCAATGCCGCCAAATTTCCCAAAGGGAAAGACTATGTACAATGGATTGTACTCTGCAGTTCCTGGAATGGTAAATCTCCGGTAGACCAGCTGTCCCAGACTCATCCTGAAAAGAGTGCCAAGAACTAGCAGAAGCATGTGAACTGTTTGATAGGACTTCAGCTGAGCTAACAAATTCATGACAGCCCAACACAGCACCAAGACCCTGTTCAGATGTCAGCAAGGTTGACTTAAGTCCTCCCATGGACACTCCTTTCTCATTCTCAGAAACCAAGTTCCTTGGACAGTATGTTTTCCTCATTTTTGCCTCCTGCACTGTGAGGTAATTGTCCAGCTATTACAAATGACTTGCTAATAGTATCATCTATGTAAATAAGTTAATTCACATATTTTAATTTAAATAGTAATCATTCTGAAATTATATTTTGGATAGAAAAGAAATAGATAAGTAATGTCGCCAAAAACCTTAGAGAGAAAAATAAGCCTGATATACTCCTTATGTTCTGATCCAGTAATTGTGGTCCTGTGTGGTTTGTGAACAAGATAGTCACTTTCTTTTAATTTAGCATTATATCATAACTTAGTGAAATACACTTTTCTCTATTAATGAGTTAAAACTTTTCTGTTATTTTTTTTAATACCCAAGTAACAAGAGCTCTTCTTCTGGTTGGCTATTATGTCTTATGTTGTAACAGAAGATGTCTAACTTTTGGGGCATAGACTGTGAAATTAAAAATTATGTGGTTAAAGTCTCAGCTGTGTGACAATTCTCATGATTTAATTGCTTATACCTTTGGCTTACCTCTAGAGTGTGTGTGTGTGGGGGGAACTATATGAGTTTGCCTATAATATAATTAAGAAACCAACCAAGTTGAGGAAATAAAATAATTTTAGAAGTAAATACAATAACATATAAAATAAATGAAGAAATAAGGAAAAATAACAAAATGTAGATTTAATTTATATAGAGAGATGAAAAATGATTGTATGCAAAATTGATATAATGGGCAAGATTACAAACTTAATATGAACAGATAAGGTAAAGAGAGAACATTACAAATAAATGTACTTGCAAAATGTAAGAAATTACAAAAACTTATTTTATTAAATGGCTCAAGCTCTATTGTTTCTTCTAGAACCTGTATGAAAACCCATCTAGTTCCATATTTACATCTGTGAGAGAAAGAGAAAGATATTCCACAAATTTTAGCAAATTTATCAGCAATAACTTTCTAACAGAGAAAATTCTAGTCCTGAATGCCTTCTCTTGCACATATCAATCCAATACAAACTCTTACAGGAAGTAGAGGAAAAGAACAAATTCCTAACTTATTTTCTAAGACAGCCTCTTTAAAGAGTAATCCAGAAAAAGGTAATGTAGGAGAAAATCACATTCCCGTATTCCTCATTAAAAATTAAGTAATAGCCGGGCAGTGGTGGCGCACGCTTTTAATCCCAGTACTCGGGAGGCAGAGGCAGGTGGATCTCTGTGAGTTCAAGGCCAGCCTGGGCTACCAAGTGAGTTCCAGGAAAGGCGCAAAGCTACACAGAGAAACCGTGTCTCGAAAAACCAAAAAAAAAAAAAAAAAAATTAAGTAATAGTGGCTCATTTAATTTAGCAATATATAAATGATAATAATTTCTAGTAACATAGTATTTCTTCTAGAAATGCAACTTTGATTTAACATTTAATTCTAATACTTGACAAACAATGAAAATGAAAAAATATTTGATCACATCACTAATGTGCTAACACACTTGAAGAAATTTCATCCGAAATCATGGTAAATGCTACTGTCAAACTAGAGAAACTTGATATCTCCAAGTCTTGCTAATGGATTTCTGGATAACATCACAATGTCATGATTAATCATTAAAACCAATGCTCTCTCTCTAAGTCCAAGTGCAGAGCAAGGAAACGTCCTTTTCCTCCTCTCAGTGCTGTCTAATGAGACTTCCAGCTTAGCCATGCAAGGAAAACAAAATGCCAAAATTTTTGAAAGGAAGAAATATCATGATTTTTATAAAATAACAATATAAACAAACAAGTTACTCATGAGCAGATTATCAGGCGCGAGCTTGTGTGTGTGTGTGTGTGTGTGTGTGTGTGTTGGCAATCACTTATGGCAACTAAATATTAAGAAGTATGACTTAAAATAGTAATTAAAATATGAACTAGGACTGGAGAAATGGCTTTGTGGTTAAAAAAACTGGTTGTTTCCAGTGGACCAAGTTTGATTCTCAGAATGGACATAGTGACTCAGTTCCTGGGGATCCAACAGCCTCTTCTGGCCTCATAAGGTAATTTATGCACATGATGCACAGACATACAGGCAGAAAAATAAATGTTCATAACATAAAAATAAAAATTAAATAATGGACTATCTAGGTGAATGCATAATCAAATATGTGCAAAAAGTATTGAAAATAAAGTAATTTTTCAAAAATTCAATAAAACTTACATGAATGCAAAGACAGAATAACCTATGGTTATTAAAATTGGTAATGTTAGAATATAAATTCTCCTGAATTTAATCTAAAAATGTGATACAATAATCATCAAAACTCAAGAACATTTCTTTACATGTTTAAAAAATTGGTTTCTAAAAAATGATGTAGAAACAAAGAAACTAGAGTAACCATGGGGGGCTAGGCCAAGAGCACTTGCATGCATGTGATGCACACATAACTTAAAAATAAATAAATCCTTAAATATTACAACCAGTTATTCCACATAGAATTTCAATATTTAACACCACCCATCTATCATGGTTGTCACTGATTAGAATCTGGTGAATCAACCAAATGAGCTAAGAGTCGAATGTGAAGACGTCAATGACAGGCATGTATATAACTCACTGCTACTACAAATCATTTGCTATTGCTAACATCCACCTCTATAGCTTTTGTGGGCTGGTGGTGGACCGAGATGGGTGCATTTTCCTTTCTTTGTCTCTATTTAAGACGATCTCCTCTTCAGTTCATAAGTTTCAGTGTTGTAAGGCTATAAAGCTCTGTGGATAAAAGGTGGGACCAATTACTAAAAGTACTCACCCTCTCAGTGAGTTCTAAAACTGCATCTACATGCATTATTAGCAGCTAATGGTGCATTTCATGTTCTCCAATTTCACTGTGCTAACGGCTTCCTTCAGGGACAATTCAGACAATTAGAAAGAAGCACAATACAGAATAATCTCACTCTTCAACATCTTTTGAATCAGGAGATAAACTCAGCATTGTCATTAGCAGAGAGGAAAGAATATAACTATCTCAGAGAATCTTTAATTACATATTTATACAAACATATATATACATATATGTGCACTTAAGCATGCATGCTTAGTAATTTTCTTATGTATGTCGTATGTTATAGTTACAAAGATAAGTAAACTCACAATTCTTTTTGTTACTATTTCCATCTCATACATAGTAAAAAGCATCAAGATGCTGTGTTGTGGTTTGTCAGATTTTCAGAATGCCCAATAAAGTTGTGTGAATATAGGAATGGAATGGTAGCTTTGGATCCAAGATATAGATCATAGTTCAATGCTTCTGACAATTTGTTATATTTCACAACACCACTACAGAGCTTATTACAATTCAAATTTAGTAACATGACACAGAGAAACAACAGTCACAGCCTCTAAAATGTATTATTTGCTGCAGCTAAGGAACAGGAGAGTAGACTTTTCAAAACATATATAGAAAAATGCAATGAATTGTTAGCAAGAAATAATATTGAATTATCATATTTCCTTATTTCTGCTGTTTTCTTCTTGCCTATCACTTCAAACACTCTGTGAACATTGTCATGTATCATTCCTACATAATTTATATTGACCCCTTATTCACATTAACTATGATATCACATCTGATATCAGGTAACTAAAGAAGGTGCTTTTGTGCTCACCTGATGTTCTGAACAACAGGAGATTTTCAAGTTAATGACACAGAAATAAAATCTTTAAAGATTTACAACAGAACTATAGAACTTGACATGGATATGCTAAACAGTGATTGGATAAATTATACAGAATCATCAGCAACATAAAATTAGGATGTACAAGTTGAATACTTTCTTAGGCCAATGAATTAAGTCTTATTGTATATTTGTTACTGTTTCCTACTGTCATATTATTCATACGGGAGGGAAGGAGGGAGAGAGAGACATTTTCAGGTAGAAAAGGTAATGGCAAACTGCAGAATCATGGGGATTGTTTATTATTTTATTTAGGTGGTAGGTGACTATAAAATAAACTAATAATTTGAAGCTCTGTAATTCATACCAGGGTTTATCTTACATAGCTCCAGAGATTCAAGAGTCAATTTTGCCATGCTGAGTGATTCCTTGGATAAAATAATATATTTTAATGTAAGATCACTGTAATGAACTCAAAGCTGAGCCTGGGTATAAACAGGCATCTGCACAAGCATAGGCACAGATAATTAAGACACTGCTACCATCATTGATGTTCTATATTAGTGTTTAATTACCAAGGCAGGAAACTTTGATGATTTTTTTAATAGAAGTTGGAACAGTTTTATAAAATAGAAATTTCCATTTAAAAAGCTCATTCGTCATTATATTCCACAGCATAAAAAAATCATCCAAGTAAGATAAGTTCGGAAATAAGGAAACTACGTTTTCAGTGAAAGCCATCATTAGAATTTGCTGCTTCATTTCAATATTTCTCTTATCCAGTAGAAAGTGCTGGTGCAGGTTAGGTGCAGTCTTCAGCAAAACAAGAGTAGAGATTTCCTCTTACAAACAGAGGAGGATTCGAGGATAGTTGATACCAGCATTCTTCTGTTTGCCAACAATGCAGAGATGAAAGTCAACCTTAGAAAAAAAAAAGCTTTAAAACCTAGATAATTTATGTCTTTGCTTCCAAATCTCTAGGTTCGTCAAATTTGATATAATGACCCAGGTCAAAATGAGTACTGTGCAAGAGTCCTACAGCTTTTTAGTCCCTTGGAGATTATGGTGTGTGTGTGTGTGTGTGTGTGTGTGTGTGTGTGTGCACAGAGAATGAGAGAGAGAGAGAGAGAGAGAGAGAGAGAGAGAGAGAGAGAGAGAGAGAGAGAGAGAGATTTAGAATCTGTTGTTGGTTTTGGGAAAAAAAACTTTTGGCATTGTATGTAAAGAGCAAAAGCATGGGTTTCTGTTGCAAGGAATATAGCAAGAAGTGAAGGAGGAGAGGGCAGAGGGGAAGACAGGAAACTTTACCAGGGAGAGATGGTGAAAGCATTGACCATCTTTATCAAATGAGCTATTGATTTTTCCGATGACATTCATGGGAAACGCTGCATTTCAGAATGGCGTTCTCCTTTATTTTGCCGTTGATACTGTTAAAAGATATTGATATTGAAAAGAAAATATAGGTGTATGTTATTAGAGTTCTTTGAATATTCCCTAAACACATTCTTTGAATATTTTATTATTAATGTGAATATATACTTCCTGGAAATATTTTCTTCAAAATGAAAACAAGGTCACATTAATAGTTATGAATATATCTCTGTTTTTCAAGCAATATTTATTTGTTTATTTTCTTTCTTTTGGGGAATTTTATGCATATATACAGTGAATTCGACCATATCTGCCTCCACTTTCATCCTTCAACTACCACATATCACTCCAACATGTTTTCCCCACCAAATTCATGTCTTTGAAAAAATTAATCCGCTATGTCTAGTGGGAGCTTTCCATCATGAGTGGCTGTATCCATTTGCATATGGAAATCTCCCAGTGGCCATACCCTCAATAAAGAGTAATTCTCCCTCCAACAGCAACTACCCATGGCCAGTACTACAAAAAGGTCTAACCTCATTATTCTGTATGGTGAGGAGTAACTAGAAATATTTAGCTTTTAATATTAATAGCAATTGGATTTTATTGGAAATCGATTTGAAACGTATCTATAGATTTTACTTTTAAGTTACCAGATTCAAAGTGGTTATAACAAAGCCTTTGCAAAGGAGTTACAATCAGAGCTCATTTGGAGATTTTTTTCTTTTTGTAGTTGTTGTTGTTATTGTTAATTTGGTTTTTTTTGTTTGTTTGTTTTTAACTTAATGATGGGGAAGAACTCATCTACCAAAAGTCTACATCAGTGTAGAAAATCCAACTACAGTAAAGTCAGGTTTGGGTAAAACTGGTTTAAATTTGGTATCTATGAAATCATGAAGATCTCAATGGTTCATCTTTCTAACCAATGTTAGATATAGCTAATTTGCTCTTTTCAGCAATGACCATTCTGTTTTATTATTCATTTTCCATTAAAGAATAAAACAAAAGGAGCTTGGTGAGTGGCTTGGCAGGAAACAGAACCCACACAGGTCACAGTAATAACAAAAGGGTAGTTGAAATATACCTGCTTTAACTCAGATGGTAAAATAGCCATTATTCCACAGAGGATACGACCAATAAGACACAGCCTAAGTAAACTAGAAAGAACTTTATCTCTGGAAAACATCACTTTTCCTCTGATAGAGACAAATATATGTTTGTGGGACCCGCATCATAGCGTCTAAATGTCAACTCTTTTAGAGCTAAGATTCATTCACAAATCAAATTGCAATTACCCAGTGTGACAGTTTGAATAGGAATGGACACTATAGGTTCACATATTTGAACACTTATTCATCAGGGAGTGGCACTATTTGAAAAGGAGTAGAAGGTATGACCTTTTGGGAGGAAGTGGGTCATTGGGGTGGGCTTTGAGATTTTAAATCCTCTCTCTCTCTCTCTCTCTCTCTCTCTCTCTCTCTCTCTCTCTCTCTTTCTCTCTCTGTCTGTCTGAAGCTCTCTGCCACTGCTCCTGTGCCTTCTTGCATGCCAGCCCCCTACCATGATGATAATGGACTAAAACTCTGAAACTGTAAGCTAGCTCCAAATTTTATGGTTTATTGTTGTTGTTGCTGTTGATCTTTTAAGAGTTGTTCTAAGCTGGGGTCATTCTTGTGGATTCCTGGGAACTTCACTACAACCAGTTTTCTCCCTTTCCCCATAACATATCCCTCTATCAAGTTACCTCTTTCATTGCTTTCCCAGCTTAGACTACTAGCAACAGTGGAGAAGTTGCCTGAGTTGGCTTAACCTGGTAATCATATTAGCAAATACCCTTATTGTCATTATAAAGCCTTCATCTAGTTCTGATGGAAGCAGATTCAGAGATCGACAGCCAAGCACTAGGCCCAGCTCCAGGAGTCCAGTTGATGAGAAGAAAGAGGGATTCTATGAGCAAGGGGCATCAAGCTCATGATGGGAAAACTTACAGAGACAACCAATCCAAGATAGTGAGAACTCATGAACTTTAGACCAACAGCCGTGGAGCCTGCATGGGACTGGACTATCCCTTCTGCCTAAGCAAGACAGTTGTGTAACTTGGTGTGCTTAAGGGGCCCCCTGGCAGAAGGATCAGGATCCATTCTTGGTGCATGAGCTGGCTTTTTGGAGACCATTATCAATGGTGAGACACCTTGAACATCATCGATGCAGGAGGAGGGCTTGGGCCTTTCTCAACTGAGTGTACCAGGCTTTGTTGACTCCCCATGGAGGACTTAACTTATGGAGGATGGAATGGGGGGTGGGTTGTTGAAAGGCTGGGAGGGGGGCAAGAGGTGGGAAAAGAGGGGCTTCTGTGGTTGGTATGTAAAATGAATAAAAATTTCTTAATAAAAAAAAGAGTTGTTGCTCATGGTGTCTCTTCACAGCAATAAGAACAATGACTAAGACATTCAGTACTTGCATTCATAATGAAATTATGTGAAAAATCAAAATTGAAGGAAGTATAATAGAAAAATAAGTCTTCCATCAAGATCCCTTAAAAGCTATGATTGAGATAAGCTTTATGCCTATTTCTTATGCTACTAATTTCTGCTTTCTCTCAGCACTACACACCTACACAAAGTAAGAAGTATCTGGATCAATTAGAGTAGTAGCATAAGGAAGGATCAAAAATCTAGAAAAACAGAGATGAGAACAAAACAATAAGCAACCTGTACAATCCATACTGAAGTACACTAGGTTATACCCAGCATGTGTATCCTTTTCGCTTCTATAATTACTTTCTACTATTCAGAGTATAATTTATTTCAGGGAAATGAAATCCTGTTTGAATTAGTGCTATAGTTCAGTGAGGAGAATATTTACAGGCCCACTGAAGTCACAAATAATGCATGTTTTAGAAATTGACAAATATCTAGAAACAAGTGAGAAACATGTTTTATATAAAGGAAAATTAATGTGTAGTAAGAGATTCATAGATGTTGGGAAGCATTATGAGTAACTGTGAAACTATAAAAGACTGACCAATAGCATCTTATATGAATCAAAACTGCTGGAGAGAAGAGACTGTTTTCATTTCTCATTATGACTCAAACCTAGCATCAAACTTGACATGAAGAAGTCATCATTAAATATTATATTAGTGACCATAAATTGAATTGATGATATTCTATATGCACTTCGATCACTTCACTCTCAATGAGTTCCTTTAGTAGCTGACAATGTATCAAATATCTCCTCTTAAACTATGTCTTTGTTTCTTCTGCATATATTTACTGATAAAAATGATTCACCTAGTATCTTTTAAATTAACGAAGTGGTATTGGATTGAAACTCTATTGTTAGAAACAACTGTAGCCAACATCCTCAGTGCATTTTGAAAGTGGTATGATAAAATCACTGCTTGTTACTATATCATTGGAACTATTTCTAAAAGTTGAGAACATTTATCTGGAAAGGAGGTCTCTATATGGTTGAAAAAACAAGTTCCTTCACACAAGATCTCAGAGTCCTAGATCCAAACCTCAGTAAGTCATTGCAGATGCTCTTTGGGGAAAGTTGAGTCTGGATGATGGAAGACTTTTAGTCTACTCAGAAGATCATGAAAACTCTGACAAAGCTGAGCTACCCAAATTAGGAAAAAATTTAATCCATATCTCTGATTCTTTTGTCTAGGCTTTCCTCTCAGAGCCTTCAAAAATACTGGACAAAAATATTTTGAAATAGTATTGTGAAGAAGTTGGCAAATTATTGATCTACATACATGCTTGGCCTACCAAAGAGCATAATAGGATGCAGTTTTGCAAGGTAGTCAGTGATGACAAATTTAAAGAAAAATGTAGCAAATGAGTGAGTCAATAAGAGATGTTGCAAAGATTCTGTTTAAAGTTGTGTATGGTTTATCAAACTGCTTTCTATTTCAGGACAGCTCATTGTTTTTCCCTGTTCCTCTCACACATGTGAAGACCTAAAGTGAAGCAGTCCTTCTTCCTCCCAGGATCTCCCCAGGCACTAAGATAGAATTTTGTTCATGACGAAGTATTCCTCAGTTTCCTTTCTTAGTCTTAATTCCCAAGAAAGAGTCAAAAGAAAATAAGATATTTAAATTAGGTCAAAATTAGTTGCTGACTATTTATACCCACAAGTGACAGATGGATGAGTTGTAATAATGCTAAAGAAAGAAAATGAACATAAATGGAAATATTCAAGTTGTAATTTGATACAAAAGATGCTACTGAGTCACAAAAGAATCCAACTATTTTTTAAAAATATGACTGAGCATGGTCAAGGAAAATTAATCATCCAGAGAATGAAGTGGCATACATTCCTTGTTAAAAATGAGTTGGAGAGAGCTCAGAAAAAATTATATTGGCAATTAAATGGATGATTTACTTGTCAAAACTCAAGCACTTCATTCTTCTGGTTCCAGGAAGGATAAAAGTAAGAGTCAAAAAGATTCATTGCTGTAGAAGCTTGGATACCATTCAATCAAAATGGATGTCAGATGTGGACATGAGTTTTTGGGGCTTCAGACACTGGAACACTTAGAAGATTAGAAAATATTGGAATGATCTTTACTGGTGAGTGAATATGGAATAATTTCTTGGGTATGTTTAAACCTGTGAATTTTGATATTTGAAAAATAGCATGGGTAAACAGTGATACACTCATATGTGTGTATTATATACACAGCTATAATTTTGAGAATGTGACTTGCTACATGCTCCAGTATACCCTGAAGATTCTAATCTGGTCTCTAACATTCAATGCCCCTGCCTCACGTTCCCAAACATTGAGAATATAGGCATAGGTCAACTATTGCCTGGTTTTCAAATTGTATGACTGTATTTTAGTGTTTCAAACACAAGAAGAGTCACCATGATATTCTCTGACTGAACATCTATGTGCTGAGATCCTCAGACAAATCTTATTGTAATGCCAAGATAACAAACTCAAATTTTACTTGAAATTTCACAAAAAAGAAAACATTTTTGCTGATTTTTCTTTTTTAAAAGATTTTCATAAATTTTTCATGAGAAAAATGATTGAAGATTGATGATAAGTTTTATGATCAAAGAACTCGAAAAAAATGAAATGGTTAAATAAAATGTTTTTATAAGGATTTATAAGGATAATACATTTAGTAGAAATAGCCACTTGTTTTTTGGTATATACTTGCATAATATACATTTCTTTGGATTTGTGGCATAGAATATTAATTAGACTTGAGTTATGGAAAATAGATATAAATTTTCAGCTTCATCACTACTGTCAAAAATTATATGAGATTTTAAAGGTGAAAGGATATATTAAAATACAAATATTCCAATTAATGAGTGCCAGAGTAACTAAGTATATGTGGGAGTCCCTTAAGAGTCATTTACTGAAGACAAATAAGGAGAAGACAAGGATGAAAGGGGAGAAACCTGGTCTGTGTTGACATGGAGTCCAAGAATGACGTGCTTTGAGGAGGAATGACTGCAATGAATTAGAAAGACCTGTCCAAATCATCGTGCAATCCAGAACACATTGAAAGGTGTAAGTGGGTACTATAAATAACCCAGGAAAGATGGGATGAGCGGTCAAACTATTCAAATATCAAGTTAGATGGTATAATAATAATTACATTCAGCAAAGTGGAAGTCTAAGTAGCTATGAAAAGGGTAATTTCAGAAAGCTGAGAGTGAAGAATGTTCAGAGACCAGCGAAAAGAGGTGAAGGCAGGTTAAAGATGCAGACAACTAAACACGCACAGGAGTAGAAAACAGGCTGGCAGGCAAGCTGTGGAGCACAGACACGGAAAGATGGCTCTCATTTAGCACACGTAAGTGGGTGTACAAGTATATATTTTTCCCACAGTAGGCACCAGAGAAATACAGATAAAATCAGCATTGGCATTCCATCTCACACCATTCTTTTCTAAACTGAAACAACTAAACTATTGTTGCTGACTTCTAAATCGGCACATGCTGCAAACACACTGTAGGGTGTTCTGCGCACAGAAGAAAGAGTACAAAAGTAAAAATCTGCCACAGGCTTCCCACGGCTGAGCATCAGTATTTCACATATGGCTGTTTTACTGCTCTGAACCTGTGCAATGTCATTTGGAATATTTTGTCCTTTAACTCTAGAACTAGAATTTAGCACCTTAGGGATGTTAAAGTTCTCAAAGTCTTCTAAACCTAGTATGCTATTGATCTGAGATGAGAGCTTATCCCAAGGGCAGTAAAACTCACCAGCCCAACCAGGAAATATCCATTACTCTCTATCCACCAGAGAATTGGTATGCAAAAGAAACAGGATGCCTAAGATCGTGAATAGATACTATAGCCAAATTGTAGAAGGTAGAATTCTGCAACAAACATCAACTGGCTATCTATGACCCAAGATGAGCTTGAAAATATCTCGGATTCATGTCAGTATTTGTTAATGAGGGACTTCATACCTACAAGGCACTTAGAGCAAGTTCTAGCACATGATTGAGGTGGACCACAGTAAATTAGGTGTTAAGCTTTAGGCAATAAATTTGGAAATTAATTTCTTAAAGCTTAACATTACTGTGAATTGGTATCATCATGAGAAACATGAGATAATTGCATCTAATTATGGGTTCCTATTTTCTCATTTTTATCATACCATTTTTTTACCCATCTCCTCTCTAATTAATAATATCTGAAATCATCAGATGTGTATGACTTTTCATTTTGAGTTTTCTGTATGCACATATGCTGCATGCAAGCAGGTACCCACAGAGACCATGAAAGGGAGTCAGATTTCCTGGACCAGGTTTTATAGGATGTTTTCGGATATGTTCATAGATGCCCAGACCCAAACTCCAATTATCTGGAAGAACACACCTACTTTAAGCACTAAGGAAAGTCTACAGACCCCAGATATTGATTTGCAAGTTGTTAGTGATATTTATGCAAACTTACACTCATGATTTTGTTTTTAATTTAAGGAGCTGGTATTTTACAGAAGCAAAAGCCTTGTACTCTGCACACAAGTTTATTTGTTTTAATTTCAAAATGTGGCTTTACACATAAAGAAACAATACTTGGAAAACATGGAGTTAATGCAGTGTTAAAATTATAAAATATTAAGTTGGGAAATGAAAATATGGAAGGAAAAGGAGTTAAGGGGAAAATATGATTAAAATTTAAATAGAAATTTAAAAAATAAAATAATTCACAAAAATATCATGTTGGTTTCTGATAAACAGTGCTGATTCTGAACAGTAAAAGGAAAATAATATGAGTGAAACTGTAGAAGCCATGAGGTCCTTGTACACACAGATGAGCAATGGAGAAGCCATGTAAGTTTAAACATATACACTTCTCTCTTCAAAGGAAGGAGATGTTTACCTGTCTTCCACCCAGAATTCTCAGAAGGGATGTAGTTTATGACCTGGTGGTCTTTTGCTCTCTGTAGAACGAGGCTTCTCCAGAATCTCCCAGATTAATATGTTCTTTTATCCCAGATTTTCTCCCCTAGATTTCAAACATTGTTTCTTAGTTCGTAAAATCCATTCTTATAAGAGATGCCAATTGTACTTTATAACAACACAAGTAACTTCTGTGTTATCAGTAGCACCAAGAAAATCCTGACTCCCACAGGCATTATATTTACCTCAGTCTTCCTCCCTAGACCCTTATCCCTCAAGTATGTTTAATTCTTCATTAAACACATTTACAAAATAAACCTATCTCATGTTTTTGCTGTTGGGGAAGAGAAGTTTAACGAGGGTTATAGAAATTAAATTGAGGACATGACCCCTTGTGCTGGGCTACATTGTGTTATATAAATCCAACAAACAACCTGAAAAGTAAATTATTGAGGAGTAATTATATTCTTTATACACTTTTTATGTATCATGGTCTCATTATATCCATAGTAGGCAATGTAGATGAAACTGAAGATCTGAAGAAGACCAATATATATTCTAATATGGAAGGAGTAAATTTCATGGGATTCAACTCATAGACAAATTGTAGACAATTAAGAACTGCTGAGAGTTTGAAACATAGTCTTACTCAGAGACGAGTTCCTTAACGGTTGTCTAAGACCTTGTGGTCAGACCTGAAATTGCGTGTGTATATGTGTATGTATGTGTGTGTGAGTGTGTGTGTGTAGTAGTAGTAGTACAAGTAATACTAAATGGAATGTTCTTAAGAGGGAGTGGTAAACAAATCTTCCTGTTCACAAAGTACGGCTCTTTAGCACCTAAAGGAAATTAAGACAGCATGGAATTTCATAGCAAATAAAACACCTATTAACGTACAATTATAAGCCTACAGGAAGTTCCTAGAATATACATAATACTATGTAGAAATTAGTCCATGGATAAATGTCTAAGGAATAACAAGGCAGTACCCTTAACATATCAGAGCAAATAAAAGTTCCTTAGAGATGTCTTCTAACTGATTCAACAGAGGACTAACAGCTGCACAGGAGAGCAGGAAATGCATACCTAGTAAACATGAACATAATGATAAAGACACAAAATCTAAGATGGATAAGATGAGCAAATAACTTGGAGAAATGCAGGCCAGAGATGGAGCGGGAAAATGTCAGATCACTGGAGACTCCGGCATCCTACAAACAGACCCTGCTCTATCTGATGACTCATATTCCTTTTATCAGTATTTTTGTTAGAATAAAACTGACTGAAAATTTATAGAACTGACTGAAAGCTAGTGTTTATCTTCAAGATTTGCTCTTCGTTGTTGGAAGCTACCATGTTCACAATACAAAAAAAAATTTGCTACTTTCAAAGTGACTATTACAGGGTGAACTTTTATTTGCTTTTCTTCTTCAAGCAATTGGCAATTGATAGCTGCTGGGGGAATGGGAGTCAGTTTTTTTTTAAGATAAAGTTTTTTTTTAAACAGGTCAAATTTTAAATATGAAGAATAGATTTGTGGAAAGCACAAACCATTATAGTGGGAAGAGATTTCCATATGAAGCAGGGGAAATATTACAAGATATTGGATATGCTACACCCTTTACTTCCATGTTAGTATTAACAGAGTTATATAGGTGGCCATTTTTGTTTTCAATACTTAAAATATTATCTTACTGCATTAAATTGCATCTCCATGTCTTTCTTTGATGATAAATACTCTATGTGACTATACAAACACTCATATAAACTATGTAAAGACGACTGCTTAACAAAACCATGGCTACAATCTAGGGAAGGAAATAATTATTAGAAAAACTATCATTCCCTAATCCTAACCCTAAATCTTCAATTGCAATACAAAAGAACATAAATTTTAAGATTAGTTAGAGAATAAAAATATTATTATATATTTAACGTGTAGAATTCACTAAGGTAAGACATATAACCAAGAAATGACTTACTGGAGCACATTTTTAAATTTCATTTTCCTAATCAATGAAGTTTTATTTGCTCCTTGAAATGTCCAACTAAAGTACCTGTTCTATCCTTACAAAGAAATTGTTCCAGTGTTGACACTGTCTTTTCTGCAGCTATGTTCAGGCACATCAACAGCTAAGCAGAAAACAGTATGTGCTCAAGTTACCATTTCTCTGCCTCACTTCCCTAGCCCCATGCTTTTCTTCATGCAGTTATAAAGCACATTAAATTCCATAATATTCTTTTGAATTTAAAAGTTGAGCCTTTAAATGGCTGGTAAATGAAATGAACATACCGATATTCTGATTTCAGATCATATGGTAAAGATTACTGGAACACTTTACATAATAAATGCAAGACACATTCATGAAATGTACACATACATTCTTTAAAATATACTATGTTTTCAGTGAACTCTAAGAAGGCTATGACATTCAATTTGGGATAAATAAATGGTCTTTTTTTAATTTATATAAATGACTTTAATGAATTTTTTCAGTGACATCAATCATCATCAATATAATTTGGTCATGGAGACAAGATGGCATATATCTATAAATTTATGATTATAGTTGTAGAAGAATAAAACTTGGAATTATTAAAAGAATGACAAGTCCTCATCAGACCTAATCTTTACCTTAGTCCCCATCATTTTGCTCTCTTCAATAGTCTATACAAGGTCTTCATGCAACTGCCAAATTAACCTGGATCCTGGGCATTTCAGAAGCAGTTTCACTATAATATAATATGACAAGGTTACATCCTGAATAATATTCTTTAGTTCTGGAATATTATAAAAGAATTGGAAAGAGAAGTTCACTGGAATGCATCCAGAGATCATGGCAAGGCTGACAAGAAGATTATCTCCTGTGTGGCATAGCTAATGGGATGAGAAGTACAGAGCTTCTGGAAGTGATGGTTCAGTTCAGATAAAAGCTACTGGGAGATACTGATGTTAAAGGTTTAAACTTGCCCCAAATATCCACAGAAGTCAAGAAAGGGTGAGATATAAAAAATCTAATATATGTATCAGCTGTATTTATTCTAATGTGGATAGACTATGTAAGAAATTGTGAGACACCATCACTGATCATGTTCAATAAAAGCTGGATAGCCATCTCACTGATCCCTATAATGTTAGATGAATTTGTAAGTACCCTTTTATAATCTCAGAGTACATGTGTATGTTTTGTATTTATGTGTACCTCTCTCTCTCTCTCTCTCTCTCTCTCTCTCTCTCT
>CABHPH010145722.1:62918-81183 GCA_902168325.1 Peromyscus nudipes | reverse complement strand
TAAATTTATCTGGGGTCAGAGAACAGAACAACCACTAGACAGACATAGAGACCAGAAAATGGTGGCACTCACACCTTTAATCCTAGCCTTCTGGAGGCAGAGATCCATTTGGATCTCTGTGAGTTCAAAGCCACACTGGAAACATCCAGGCATGGTGACTCACACCTTTAATCCCAGGAAGTGATGGCAGAAAGCAGAAAGGTATTTAAGGTGTGAGGACCAGGAACTACAGCTGGTTAAGCTTTTAGGCTTTTGAACAGCAGTTCAGCTGAGATTCATCCTGGATGAGGACTCAGAAGCTTCCAGTCTGAGGAAACAGGATCAGCTGAGGAATTGGCAAGGTGAGGTGGCTGTGGCTTGTTCTGCTTCTCTGATCTTGCAGCATTCACCCCAATACCTGGCTTCAGGTTTGATTTTATTAATAAGACCTGTTAAGATTCATGCTACATTCGGGTGTAATCCCCATTGCTCTTGTGCAACATTCACTGGCTATGTTTGGTCCCTTTGTCTCAGAAGGTCGGCGTCCATTAGATGCTGACTGAGAGTCAGGTGTAGCATAAATCTGTAATCCCAGCACTGGGGCTTGAGACAGGAAGATGGTGAGCTCAGAGTCTACCTCAAAAGAATAAAATCCTGTAAGTAATCCAAATGGACACCTTTGGCAAGGCAGTCCCCACAGCCATCACCCATCCACTCATTAAATGAAAAACTTAAATTTAAAAAGTGTTCACCTAAGATCTAAATACCAAATGATTTAAGTATCAGACGCATGCACCTCAGAACAACAAAATGGTCCCTGTTATCTGGAAGTTCAGTTTAATGGGGAGTCAAACAAGTAATATGACAAGGGAAAGATCACTAATTCTGCCTCAGAAGGAAAAGAAAGCTTCCGAGAACAAAGTGTTCTGAGCTGGGTTCTAAGGAGTCCAACAGATGAGTAAGTAATAAATTCCAAGAGGAAAAGAGTTTAAGTCAATGAAATGTGGAAGTGTGGCTTGCTTAAGGCATAGTGACAAATCCTTGGCTACCTTGGAATTCGAGATAGAAAGTGTCCAGAAATATCGACTGCAGACCCTTAGGTTGAAGCATTGTGAATTTTTTTTTCCCCCTGGGTATAGAGGGAAAGAGACCCCACATTTTTCTTCCCATCTAGTTCCTCTCCAAAAGAAAGGAATTTCCAACTGCTTGAATAACATTTTTGGGTACAACTGAGTCCTGCTTGCTCAGACAGTGGTGGCTTACTCTCTGGAGCTATGAATACTGGAAAAAAATGAAAGAAGAAAACTCAAAGCCCAAACTCTCCACCTCATCAGTTCTGGCCATCTTCCATTCTGTTCTGTATCTTGCTTCCCCGTGGCAAAGCCGAGCCAGGAGCAGACTCTCTCATTCTTCCTTCCTCTCACTTGTACACTGAATATCACACCCATACTGAGATGAAGTAAAGGTTCATGTGCAAAAGAAAGATGCCTTCAGATCTGTGTCCTTCCCGAAGTCAGAGACCCCATCAACCTCCATGTCTAGACAGAATATATTAAACCTCTGTGTTTTGTCTGAGGAAATACAAGAATGCTTTTTCCCCTGTAGACTCCTGTGAACATCAAGGGACTTATCCTCTCAAGGTTCTTGGCTTCCACACTCTTAGCTCTGTTTACACATCACATTCTGCCTCTCATAAAACCTCATATGGGACTTAGGCCTTATTAATTACTGTCACGTGGTGCAATCCTCTACACAAGGCATTTATGTATAAGGAGCACTTCACTGGAGAGGAAAGGGTCAATAGGGTTTGGAATAACCCCTACAGAAATTAAAAGCAGAAACTGACATTCCACGGACCTAGCTGTAAGTTAACAGGTGTCCAAATCACATCTTGGAGGACTTCTTCAGGAACAGTGAACAGGTAGAAGGGTCCTGGGCAGTATAACTGATCTAAGATTCAAGTTCAGCCACGGGGCAACTGAAAGAAAGGGAACAAGGCATTCTGGGAGCATGCGGTTCACTTGACAGCTATTAGTGAAAACAGAGGGCTTAGAACTGTGAAGATTGTGTGGTCTCTACTGCCACCTGCTGCCCAATTAAATAAAGAACCTCCTGTTTTTCATCAACTCCTAGAAGATTATCTATCTGGAGATTTGAATAAATGCCTGCATTTAGCAATCTCCCTCAAAACTACCACCTCTGAGGACTGAGCTGAGGGAGAGATGGGGATGGTAGTGGATGGTCTTTAAGAGGAAAACGGAAGTGAACTGACAGCGTCTGCCACAAGCAGCCGAGGAAGACCCAGTCCAGAGGCCACCAAACATGACAGCACTAGCTTCTTGTCCCAAACACCTTAGGGCCAAGACCGTGACCTGTTACAGACTTGGAGAGAGCAAGGTGCTGGTTGGTCTAGATTCTAAGCCAGTGTTTATCAACATGTGGGTCGTGACCCCTTTGAGGGGGTCCAATGACCCTTTCCCGGGGATCTCCTAGGACTATTGGAAAACACAGGTATTTACATTATGGTTCACAACAGTGGCATAATTACAGTTACGAAGTAGCAACGAAAATAATTTTATGGTTGGGATCACCACAACATGAGGAATTGTATTTAAGCATTAGGGAGGTTGAGAACCACTGCTCTAAGTCTACTATCCTTGACTATTTCTTCTCCCAGGGCCTCTGATCACCTATGTGGTAGTGGTAATGTCCTAATTTTATTCTTTTTGTGTGTATTCCTTTTTCAAAATTTGTGTGTGGCGGGGGCGGGTAGCACAAGAGCCACAGCACATATATGGGGTCAAAAGATAACTTTGTGGAGTCAACTATCTCCCTCCATCTTTACGTGGGTTCCAGGAACCAAACCCAGATCATCAGGTTTGTACTGCAAGCACCTTTGCCTGCTGAGCCATCTTGCCAGCCCCGCCAGCCCCTTTCCGTGTCTTCTTTTAGTAGAGAAAAGCATGTTCGATACATGTAGACTATCTTCAAAATATCCCCCAGGGCTTACAAGATGGCTCAGAGGGTGAACATGCTTGTTGAATGACCCTGATGACCTGAGTTTGATCCACAACCCACAAAAGGCCAGATGCAATGCCTTGTATCCATAATCCCAGCATCCGATGTGGGGATGGAAAATAGAGAATGGAGCACTGCCCAGAAGTTCCCAGGTGAAGGAGAGAACCCACTGTAGAAAGATGTCCTCTGACCTTCCTAAGCCTCCATGTCTGCACATATACATACATTGTCCACAGGCACACATACAGTAACAACAAATAATAAAAAACTAAATATTATACTGATGCTTGCCCTAAGATAATCTAAAGCCAGGGCTGAAGAGCTCACTAAGCAGTGGAGAGCATGCACACTTCTCTTGCAGGAACCCGAGTGAGATAGGTCCCCAGCACTCATATCGTCTCCACCTGTACTCACATACACATACCCACACGCACAGTCACACACAGACACGTAAACCCTTTTAAAATATATAAAGGGGCTGGAGAGATGGCTCAATGATTATGAGCACTTGTTTCTCTCATAGAGGTCCTGGGTTCAGTTCCCAGCACCCACACGGTAGCTCACAACCATCTGTAACTCCCGTTCCAGGGGATCTGATACTCCATTCTGACCTCCTCGGGCACCAGACATGCATGTGGTACGCATACATATATGCAGGTCAAACATTCATACACATAAAATAAATCCTTTAAAATGGCATTAAAAACACAGCAGACCATAATTACCTCACAAATTATGTTTTTAATAGAAATGTAAAACAATATATCCAGTTTGGGGATTAGTTACTTTACCACTGCTGCAAAACCAAACCAAACTGATGGAACACCCGAAGGTGGAAAGATTTCCTTCGGCTCACTGTTTCCGGCTCACAGTTTCAGGGTCACAGTCCACCACAGTGGGGGACATGATGGAGCACCCCGTCTATGGCAAGGTGGGGAACACAGAGTGAAGCCCATTCACATTGTCGTGGGCAGGAAGCAGAAAGAGGGCATGAGAGAACCAGGGGCTTAAAAGGCTGGTCCCTCATCCCCGAACGTTTCCATAGCCTCCCAAAATAGTGCCACAAGCTGGGAACAAACTATTCAAAATACGAGCTCATGGGGGTTGGGATCAGGTCCAAACTACAGCAGTTTTGGGTGAGACTCGCTGTTTTCTCTTCTGTACAGAGTGCACTCATTGGAACCTGATTCTCAGACCTGGTAGTGCCATCAGATGGGTACGAATGTGCCATGGAACCCATAAGGCATCTGCACAGGTACCTCGGCTCGCCCCAGTTCGGTCAAGTTCTTTGCATCCAAGACAAGGAGAAAGTTACTTTGACTCTAGAAAAGGAAGTGCAACACTGAAAGTTCCCTCTTCCTTTGGAAACCATCTCCACTGGCTAGGACCTTGCTAACGACGAAAGCAAGTCTTCCTCATGTTCACATCTGTTCCCAGTACCTATGCCTCACCTAGCCACCCACTAAGTGTTTGCCCAGTTGCCGAACTGGACAGAAACACCGTGACTAAAGAAGTTCACACCGTAAGCAAGGAAATAAGGTTGTTTGTGCCAATTCTCTTCATAAGACGGCTTTGAGTCTAACAATATTTTTGCTTGACCCTTTCTAATCTTGTAAAATATGCGGAAATTATTTTTCCCAAGTTAGAAATGCTGCTACTTTGTGTTACTTAGGAGCTGTACAAATGTCAGTGTTGTAAGTCAGTCTGAGATTGGTGCTGACCTAATTACTGGAGTGTTACGTTCATGGAATAAGCCCATAGCAGACATTACTAATTGATCACAGCACTCTTTTTTTTTTTCCTAAACCATTAAAGGGTGCAGAACCCCACACCCAGGTGCCACTAATAATTGATCAAAGCTGGTGCTTGAGGAGAACACATTTGCTATAAGATTGCTCAGACAAGTCAGTAAGTAGCTTTACTGAGATGCTAGCCAGGGCTTATGATACTGGAGTTTTTTAGGTCAGTTCACTGAAATTAGAAACATGGATGGTGGTATGAGCATCAGGCCAGAAGCCAGATGATTTAAACACTGGCTTTACCACTGTGAGATCAGATGCAAGCCACCTGCAACTTCTAGAAGTGACAAATTCCACATGAATAAAATGGTATTTCATAATTTATAATAATTATCATATTATGTATGAAAGTGCTTTGTATATAACAAATGCCTCTGAAGACACCACGGGCTATGATTTTACAAATAGGACTTTGAGAAGTAAGGACTATGACTTTTAAAGTGGGGGATATGTACACAGTAAAAAGGGGAAGAGGACAGAGAAGATGCCACAAGGCATCAAAATAGATTGTGGGCTGCGTCACTCCACATCGTGCTCCGATGAACTAGTGCTGTGTTTTTATGATCTTAAATGAACTTACCTGGTTGGGAGTGATCACAACAGAAAGAATAACCCCACCGTCCTCCTCATTGGCTCCTGGTGCCGGAACAAAAACGGGCTCTGAGGGGTAAAAGCCGTCCTCTCTCCAAACCTGCAAGTCCCCCCAACACACACAGAAGGCATCTGATGAAAGGTGAGGGCGAGTGGGAAGCGTTCTACAGCGTTTGTCACTGACAGCATAAATTGGGCGTCAACAGGATGTTCTGACAGCGAACACGAACCCAGGCTTACTGCGTTGAATGTAGGTAAGAGGAGCCTCTGCTGCCTCTACATCACCATCTCATATAATTTCCCATCAACCTGAAATATAGGGGTCACTACAGCCTTCACCCCAGAATTACTCCAAAAAATGACATCAATTTTACCATTCGTTTCCCAAGTTTTGGCTTTCCTTGAGATTTGTCATAGGAAACCAACCCCTTGCTTAAGTGATTCATGATTCTCAAACTTAGGAAAATAGCTGAGCTGTTGAAATATTAAAGAACCCAAAGAACTGGGCTGCAGAGACACCTCAGCAGTAAGAACACTGGCTGTTCTTCCAGAGGACCCGGGTTCATTTCCCAGCACCCACACAACAGCACACAATTTCCTGTAACCACAGCTCCAGGGGATCAGATGCCTTCATCTGACCTCCACAGGTTCCTGCACACATGTGGTGCACATAATACACTCGGGCACAAACACATACACATAAAATAAACAGACAGTAAAATTTTTTAAGAAAAGTAATACATCTGAGGAACTACTTTAAACAAAACAGAAATAATTCAAAGGGCAGAGTAGGTCTTGGAAAAACTGAGAAAAGAGATTCAATTACCGTGAGTGTCTTGGTCACCACGTCAACCTTAATCAGAGAATCCCCCACCAAATGCCGGAAACCGCAGCCGTAGAAGAAATTATACTTCTTGCCATTGAACCGGCCATAGTTGATCTGGGGAAATTCAATCCCTCCTTCCTCTACCAGGTCATCATGGTGTAGATTTTCAGGAGAGCACCAGATCTAAGAGAGATCCCCAAAGGATTAAAAGTGGCTGCTTAATTCTCTTTACTTTCTCTTAATTCTCTTTCACTTCTTTAGTGTAAGGGCACCCTACTCTGTACGTGGTGATAGGATCTGAGAACTACAGTTCTACGTCATGTTTCATACTGTTCCCCTTTCCATAGTGTGTGCGCGCATGCGATAACATTGTCAGGCTCTGTGACTACGCCAAATGGCACAGGAGGCAGAGTGCTTCTGTATTCTGCTAAAAGTAAGGCACCCAGGGCTGCACAGCAAAATTCTCGTGGGAAAAGCAGTGTCTCCAGAAGGTGGGGAAGGTCCGGTCAATCTTAAAAGCTCACACCTTCCACAACTATTGGCAAGTTGCCTATGTCTGGCTCAGAGCAGAGAAGGGATAGCCAAACACAGTGTCCATCCCACCCAGTTTCTGTGACTCTTGTGCAAACAAGTCTCCATGACCTCACCCAAGCTCAGCCAACTATTATGAAACCTGCTGGACACCAAACATTTGGAGAAGAGCCCAAGAGTAATGTCACTAAAATCCAGACCCTGAGTCCGGTGCCTGCTGGGAGCTTACCTTTCCATCACCCTGTTTCACAGCACTGGCAGAAGAATAGGACAGTGGACTAAGGTTCTTCCCTTCAGGGGCATCCACACTGACATCTAAGGGCAAGACAAATCTTCGAGGGAACGATTTTGCCACTGAATTATAGACCTGTTCGGACGAGAGAAATAAACAGACGGGGAAATGTCATCCCTGGGATAAGAAACCAGTGACTTAAATCCAGTCATTACTAGAATTGTGCAGATAATAATTCTAATTCATTCGTTCATTCAACAAGTATTTACTGAGTGCCTACTGTAGGCTAAGTATTGTTTCAGACACTGGGAATGCAACACTGAACTTCATGGAATTTGCATTCTAGTGGTGGAATAGTAATTATAAAATTAAATAGTTATTAATTAGCCTCCAATAAACAAATGATTATATAGTCAAAGGTCCCAGGGACTAGACTGTAACAAGGGAAGTTCCCTTTTTCATGTTTGCTGATTCAGAGAAGGTGCAGTTTAGCAGGCTAGGATTGCTCAAACCCCACACATTCTTGAGAAGGTCAATTTCCAAGACTAACCCTTAGCTGGCTCCTCGACACTGAGTTCTTAGACTGCTGTATCTGATAAGAGTATGTGAAGCCTTGAATGGCACTGTGTAGTCAATAAATATAGTTCATGATAATGATATTACTTAAAAAGAACACCTTGGTGCCTCGCAGCAGTGGCGCGCGCCTTTAATCCCAGCACTCGGAAGGCAGAGCCAGGAGGATCTCTGTGAGTTTGAGGCCAGCATGGTCTACAGACTGGGATCCAGGACAGGCACCAAAACGACACAGAGAAACCCTGTTGGCGGAGGGGTGGGGGATACCTGGGGGCTAAGGATGAAGCTCAATGGTACAGTGCCTGCCTAGCATGTACAAGACCCAAGGTTTAATCTTCAGTAGAAAAAAAAAAAAAGATTAACAACTGAGTTCTCCTAGGAGTCTAGAACTTCAGGACCTGAGGTTACTTATGTTGGCTGGATTGCCTACATGACTGATTCCCAGTATGACCCTAAACAACCAGGTCTGTGAACTTCCCAGGAAGTTGACAGGTCTCACAAGACCAGTTCTTTATATGTGTCCTATGCAACTACAGCAGTAGAGAATTGCCCGCTGGAGCCTGCCTTCCTCCAGCTCCTTCTCTTCGTGCTCACTTTGCTGTTGTGCTAAGTCTTGTGAGTTCTCCTTGTGAACTGCTGATGCTATGGGTGATCAGAGGAACACTCCAAATACTGAGATGGCGTTTAAGCAGAAGACGCAAAGGAAACATGCACAGCTCCTGGGACCATGTGCTTTAAGCACACTTTTCTCTCTTGAAATACTGTGAGACAGAGAACAAACTGTACCATTCCCTTGACCTACCTACCCCACGTCACCTCCATCCCACACAGAAATGTTTTCTCTGAGTAAAAAACAATGCTGTTCTTTATTTGAATTTTTTTGAAACCTCTAGAATATTATTCTTAAACTTTATAAAGGATTGGCTCTTTAAAAATTACTTTTTAGCCGGGTGATAGTGGCACATGCCTTTAACCCCAACACTCAGCAGACAGAGAGGCAGGCAGATCTCTTGAGTTTGAGGCCAGCCTGGACTACCAAGTGAGTTCCAGGACAGCCAGGGCAACACAGAGAAATCATGTCTCAATAAAATAAAAATAAAAATGACATTTTATCAACATCACTTTCTTTTGTAAAACCTTAGCTAAACAAAAAGACATTTAAGTTTGGGTCAGGTGGTATGAACCAACCATTCCTTTGAGAAGAACTAAAAGGGGAAAAAAATCTGGATGAAATGTTTAAAAATAGGTGTTTGGAGGCAATGATGAGTTAGAAAGGCCAGGGAGGACAACGAGGCTGAGATTTAGGAGGGAAAGGACCCGCAGATGGACCAAGTGTTAGAGGCAACTCTTCCCCTCAGGACCTAATGAGATGCTCAACAACGTTAGTCATTTGAGAAATGTAAATCAAAACCACAGACACCACCCCACACCCGTTGGTATAGTTATTACTTTTAATTAAAAAAAAAATTAATGCAGGACTGTAGTTCAGTGGGTAAAAGCACTTGTCACACGCATGAGGGCCTGAGTTTGAATTCCCAGAATCCATATAAAATCCCAGTTAGATGTTTGCATAGCACAAACATCTATAATGACCCAGCTTCTACTGGGAAATGAGAGGCAGAGACTGGCGGATTCCCAGAATTCCCAGAATCCCCTGCCTCAGCCCCCTAAAGTAGCTGGGATTACAGGCTTGAACAACTAGGCCCAGTTTAAACTTGTCTTTTTTCTTTTGAGACAGAATCTCACTATGTATCCTCAGCTGGCCTGAAACTCACTATGTAAACAGACTGGCCTGTAATTTACAGAAGCCCGACTGCCTCTACCTTCCAAGTGCTGGGATTAAAGGTATCTGCCACCATACCTAGTTTAAACACTTTTAAAGGGGAACCAATATGCTTCATCACATTAATAAAAAAGGGATAAAACCCATGTGGTACTCTCAGTAGTGAGAAAAAAATATGAAATGCTACATTTATCCATGACCAAAATTCTTAGTAGTAGAGAAGTAAAAACAAAACTTTCCTAATCTAACAAAATATACACTTTTAAAAAAAAATCGGGCTGGAGAGATGGCTCAGAGGTTAAGAGCACTGACTGCTCTTCCAGAGGTCCTGAGTTCAATTCCCAGCAACCACATGGTGGCTCACAACCATCTGTAATGAGATCTGGCACCCTCTTCTGTATACTAAATAAATAAATCTTAAAAAAAAAAAAATCTAGGCCAGGCGGCGGCGGCAGCAGCAGCGGTGGTGGTGCACACCTTTAATCCCAGCACTCGGGAGGCAGAGCCAGGCAGTTCTCTGAGAGTTCAAGGCCAGCCTGGGCTACAGAACAAGATTCAGGACAGGCACCAAAACTACACAAAGAAACCCTGTCTCGAAAACAAACAAACAAACAAACAAAAAACATCTAAGGTTGAGTGTGTTGACACATGGCTGTAATCCCAGAACTCGGAAGACAGAGGAAATAGGACCAGTGTTCAAGGCCAGTCTTGACTATACAGTGAGTCCAAGGCTAGCCTACATTTCATGAGACTTTGTCTCAAAAAAGGCATCTATTGATAATTTATGTTTCCATGCAATCTGTGCACAAATATTTATAACAACTTTTGTCATATTCACCAAAATTGTAAGCTAGCAAGATATTCTTCAATAGGTAGAATAGATGGTCAACTAGTATACACAAGACACTGTTTCTCAATAATAATAAAACTATCAAGACACAAAAAACATGGAGGAACCACAAATGCATACTACTAAAAAGGAAGGCAGGAGGAAGGGAGGGAAGGAGGGAGGAAGGGAGGGAGGGAGTCAGCCTAAACTGGGAATGGTGGTACCCAGCTCTACTCCCACCATTCCAGAGTGTGAGGAAGGACAATGATGTGTATTCAAAGCCAGCTTGGACTACAGACCTTGTGAAACAGACAGAGCTACAGAGACAGCAGATTATTTAACACAAAGGGTGAGCCCTAAGAGCTGTGGACTTCAGTTGGTAATAACAGATGAGAACTGACTCATCAACTATAACAAATGTTTCACAACAATGCAAGATGTTCATATTGGGCTGGTGAGATGATGGGTCAAAGTGGGAAATGGAGCCAGGCAGTGGTGGTGCACGCCTTTAATCCCAGCACTCAGGAGGCAGAGGCAGGTGGATCAGATCTCTGAGTTGGAGGCCAGCCTGGTCTACAGAGGGAATTCTAGAACAGCCGAGGATACACAGAGAAACCCTGTCTTGAAAAACAACAACAACAAAAGGGTAAAATGGTTTGCTGCGCAAGCCCCACAGCCTGGGTTCAATCCCCAGACCCCACAGTGAAAGGAGAGAACCAATTCCTGACAACTGTCTCTGCCTTCACTCCCTTCACTTGTGTGCTGTGTCACCCACGCTCACGCTTACGTACACCACACGTATGCATACGTACAATAACAGTAAATAAACCCAAGTTTACAATATTGATATTAGAGAAACGAGGGAAGAGGAATACATGGGGTAAAGCTCCATGCTTTCAGCTTGCTTTTTTTTCTTTAACCCTAGGTCTGCTCTGTAACAGTCCATTAATTAATATACAGCAAGCAACATCTTTAAAAATAAAATGTTAATGCCTGGCATGGTGATACACACCTTTAATCTCAGCACTCAGAAGGCAGAGGAGTTCAAGATGTTTACCTACCTGGTCAAGCCCTTCCCCAGCTTTCCTGAGGTTCTGTAGCTGGTAAACTTCCAGGCTTCTCCCATCATCCTGACAGCACAGATCCATCACAATACAGCCCTGGTCTTCAAAGGCGTTGATTTGATGAAAGGTGACAAAAGGGTTGCTGTAATACACTCCTGGGAGAGTCTGCAGGGCACACGACAATTTAGAAAGACACTCAGTTTCTTTCCTTCTCCTTCCCTCCCCTCCTTTCTGTCCCCTTTCAGGAATAAATCTACAAAGCTCAAATTAGAAGGATCCCCACCCCCAACTTCCATGCCATGGTCAATAGGTACAACGGAAGAAAAGTCAGTATATAAAAGCAAATTATTCAAGGAAGCTCATTTCACGTTTATCAGTGAACTGAGGCCATCTGACACAAACTAATCTATTGTTGTGACTAATTTAAAAGCCTTCCTGAAATGTGTGGTCTAACGTTTTACAGGATAAATAGGTCCTAGACTCTAATTACAAGATTAATAGAAAATGCTGTTACTTAGGATGCTTATTATAAATTAAGTGACTGATTGAAAAATACACTCATTATTCAAATAATTTTGTAATGAAATCAGGAAAATTAAATTTAGGATGCTATCTTCTTAGAGATAAACATAGACAAATACAATGACACCATTACTAATGGGGACTATAAGAAGATACGCAGCCTCACATGCTGAACTTCAATGGGACTATGATATTGGCACACCAAGTCCCAGAAGCAGCTACTTTAAGCTTCAAATTGCTGTTGCAGAAGTGACGGAAGAGCTGTGCATAAACTGCACCCCTCTGCACTTTTCTGGCATGAGAAAACCCGTGATGAGAGCTTCCTTTTAATTCAATCAGTTAGAGGGGTAAAAACATTCCCCACAGTTTCCCAACATGCAACATCCACTGTGCTAATTAATTAATTAGCAGACAATCCAACCAGAAAAAGGAAATAATACTCTTAATTAGAAATGTCTTTAAAAATAATGTATGAAGGTGAAAAGTCAGCCCTGTGGAAATTCACCTTCAGGGGCAGACACTTTCATTATAAATATGCTCAAATACTCAGCCTGTCCATTGTGTTTATCCACCACATGAAATCGTGTGTTATAATGGGGCTCCCAGCTTATCCCATCAGCAAAGGCCTTCCCCCGGATTTTAGAAGTGACTATTTTCCACAGTTTCATCTTTAGAGGCTGTTCGATGAAGATTATGTAGTTTTTTGTCATTCCTAAAAGTTTCCAGGAAAGAATAAAATGTTAGTTGGCAAACTAGAGTGAACTGAAATGTGGCCGTGAGAGGACTGTCTGAAAACTGGCATGTCACTGCTGACCTAAGTAAACACCACCCAGAAATACCTCGCTGTTTCCCAGCTCAACTGGACACATTTCCTGTTTCTGCATAGAAAAGAGAACTGTTAAGAATACTTGGGTTAATGCCCTTAGTTAGGCTTTTTTTTTTTTCCATTTTAAGTTGTTTTGGTTTAAGGATAACAGAAAGCAGAACAATATTAAAGTGCCATCCATGCTCAGTGTATTTATTCCTTAGTCTTTTTCCTGTACACCCTGGGAGTGAAGACCTAGGAGTATTTTGGCTATCACAATTTACAATATGTAAAGTAAATGTTCTGAATAAAGGTTAAAACATCTCAAAAGTTAACAAAACATTATTTTTAAAGGCTGAAACAATCTATACAGAATATAAGGTTCACACACACACACACACACACACACGAAATAGTCAAGGCCTTTTCATGTGTGACTATTATTTTAGGATTTTAATATTGACTAAAATTTTTCATTATCAATTTACGTTTCTAGTAACTACTTACATGAAGCAGCCATGTCTCTTCAAGCAATCTGTAGGCTAGCATAAGGAGTACATGGCTAAACAGAATAACCTAACTGGTATTAATGCAATCTTGACCTCAGTACCATAACACTCTGATAAGTAATCAACACGGTACTTGTCAAAACTAATCTTTGTGATACAGCAATATTAATTCAGAGCCCAGGGCAACTGGCCTCATCCATAGACTTACCAAAACTATGGTAGTAAGAAGGCTTCATGGTCTCAGCAGAAGTGATAGAACACAGCACTTGTGCTCCATGAATTGTCTCCCCAGGCCCTGTCTTCTCTGGAGGAACCCGAATAATATTATAGCAAGAACCTGGACAACAAAAATTTCTCCCTTTACCATTTTTATATACATTCTGAAATGAAATAACCCTTGCTCTTGCAAGGGCTTGGTATTTAGTGACCATGCTATAAATAGTTATTGATGGATTAACTAATAGCACATGTTTATGTAGCTACTCAGTAAACAAATAACTATTTAGATGATACTGAATTATCTTCCCAGTATTATAATTTGTAGTGTAAGACATGATGAACTTGTACAACATGGAATTTCACAATCTCCATTGTTCTTAAGGAACAAAATAACCGACACTTTTTTCTTGGTTTATTTATTCTGCAGCTATTTACTGGTCACCAATCATATTCCAAACACTGTCCTAAGAAGTCTAAATATTATATTTCAAACTCTTGTATAGAGCAGTACACAGAACAGATAAAAATCTATTCATCTCTAAAACTCAAATTCAAAAAAAAAAAAACAAGCAAAAAGGCAATACATTCGATGATGATATAAACTATAATGTAAACAAGCTAGAAATGGGGGGCTGCAGTGACTGTGTATGAGTGGGCATTCCTGTTTGCCATTTTGAATATGGTAGTCTGGGGTGATTCCATTCAAGTGAAGGCCTGAAGAAGGTGAGGAAGAGATTTGAGAGCATCTAGGAGAAATGCATTCCAGACAGAGGAAAGAGCATGTGCAGCCTGGAACAGTTTGTAGTGTTCAAACAACAACGAAGAGGCCAGGGTAGTCCTGTCCGATAAGAAGGAGAATCTTAAAGACGAGTCTAGAGAGGTGGGTGGGGTAAGAGGTCAACCTGGCCACTATGCTGAGAACACGGAAAAGTAAGATGAAGGAAATACTGAAGAAACCAATTAAGAGGTTAGTTCGATCATTTTAATTGTGAGAACACTGTGGTTCAAAAATAGATGGGTGGCCATGGAAGATGGCTTGAGGTGGTTGGATTTTGAAGATATTTTGAGGGCATTGCTCAGATGATTCTTTTGATTAATTGGGTGTAGGTGTAAGAGAGAAACATGAAGAATGATTCCAAAGTTGTCATTAGCGACTGGAAGGATGGTGCTGCCATCATCTAAAATGAGAAAAACTCATTTTTAGAAAGCTCAGGAGAGAAGATCAAAAGTTTAGTTTTGTAATGCCTGTTGACATCCTGGTAAAAACACAGAGTGAGCAACAGGTACAAATTACCTGTTGCAGATGTCCAGGGTGGAGATATGGACAAGTTTTGAGAGACACTTCAAATATAGGAATCATCATGTTTTGAACAGTGACAGAAAAAAATAGACAAGAACAGTGATGGATTAATACGAAGAACATAGTTTAAGTGTTAAAAACTAACTGGGTTGATAAAATGTTTAAAGAATTTTTGCTAATTTGTAAGGAGGATCATAAAATATCTGAAAAGGCTAAAGCTTTACTATGATTTGCCCATTGATTCCTTAGTCCCTTTCCTACACCTTTTTGTTCTTCAAAGTAGATAATTGCAGGCATTTTAAAAATTACAATCAGAAGTATTATGTATCCAAATGTATCCCAGGTATTCAGGCTCCCTACAACTTAGGTATGCATTGAGTTCCAGTTCAAAACCTTCTCAGTGAACCAGATAATCCAATGAGAAAACAGAAGCAGGTTTGCTGTTAGGATTAGAGTATAAAAAGATTCCCAGTGCTGGCACTTGGATTACCCAATTCATTGAGTTTAAACACTTAGTCACTGAACTGTTCTAACTACAGGGCACTGAAGGCATTGTGAAGGCATTATGCAAGACCAGCCTCTAATCCGATGAGGAATGTGAAAGAGAGCTGCCTTGCTCAGCGCCTGGAGTCTGATTCTGGCAGTCTCCAGGAGTTTGTATAAACAGGAAGTTGAGGTAAAGTAACAAGCATGGGCAGTCCTGATTGGTACCTGAGTTTCTCAGCTAGACCTAGAGACCACTTGCACCAAGATGCCCTGGGATCCATAAAGGTGCAGATTCTTGGCCTCTTTTCAGTTCTGCTGGACCAGAATCCCTAAAGATGGATGGAGCCCATGGTCTATCCTGATAGTGAGCATTCTAGTTGATTCTTCGATGCAGTAAGGTTGAGACTGATGATCTAGTGACGATTTTAAGATATATAACTAAGAATGATATTTTCCAAATTACAAGTAAGTTTCAAAATAAACTACTTGGTTAATAGAGTTAATAAGAAGTGAATTTTTTTATGACTAAAAAGTGATGGATGGATGGAACAAAACAAACAGAAAACCTACCCATGTCGGCTTGGACAAAGGTCCTGATTTAGCAGATTTAGGTGATGTTGAGACTAACTAAATTCTGATCTTTGAGAGCAAAACCCAGGTAACTGTATGGTTCCCCAGTGAATCCAATATATAGATAGATTTGAAAAGGTCACTGAAGGCTGGCAAGATAACTCAGTCAGTGAAGGCACTTGCCACCAAGTCTGATGACCTGAGTTCCATCCCCAGGTCACACATGGTAAAAGGCAAGAACTCACTCTCACAGCTTGTCCTCTGGTTTCCACATGGTCTCCATACATCACTATACCCATTAGAAGGATTTCTACTGTTTCCTAGAACAGCTTTAAAGAAAACAAGCTAGATGGAAGCGTATTCAGGATGCCCTATCTGTACCTAAGCCAATAGATACTCATATGTGTAGATACAGACCTACGGAGGAGCTATCCACAGAGCTGACTATTCAGCAAAGGTATACCACAACCACAACACATGTTTCATTGACTGTAGACACTAGTCTGACAATAGTCAAGGTAGATAGTCACAAATATCTAATACTCTCAACTGACACACTCTTGTTCAGAGACAACATGCTCTCAAAAACAGGAACGCAAATTTGCCTTCCCTGAGAGAGTGGGTGTATCATTTTAAAGGTCTTGAGTAAGTGGAGGGAGAAATGGTGACTGGGTGGAGACTAGATGTTAAATAATATCAATACAGCCTTCTAGAGTTGGTGACGTAAAGCTAATAAAAGGGGCCAACAGAATGACTCACAGCAAGCCTTTGTGTTTAAAGTCAGGCCTGGTTTCAGGTCTGGCTTAGAGATATGGAAATTGGCTCAAGTAAATTACTTAAACATCCTCAGAGTTCACTGGCCTCATCTGTAAAATGGAGGTGATAATCGAGTTGTATACTTTGAGAATTGGCGTGTACAGATTAAAGAAGGAAACAAGAAATATGCTTATCCCTAGCCTATCTTAGGCACTCAATAAACATTAGCTGCAATTACTAGCTACTGGAACATTCTAGAGGAGATTGGTAGCAGGTTTGGAAGTGTGTAGACCAGCAATATGGGGTACAGCATATGCCATACAGCTATGGCCTTGACTTGCTTTGTTAGTTACTTCTGTGTGATAGACAGTGGGCCCTCCCTACATTCCTTTTCTGTAGCATTATACATTTTGTTTTTACAATATAGTATGTCTTTAAAGTTCATATTCAAGAGATATGTGCCTTCAATGCTTATAACATCCAAAAATCATAATGGAACATAAAAATGTAAGTTACACTGAAAAAGACATATAGGAAATCAGTTGCCAAGCATAGGTACAAAAGGACCACAGAACACATACTTAATGATAAATCATGTCTTTTAACCTCAGTGATACCTCTTTGGAACCTTTCAAGTGATAGTTCCTGTTTACATTTTAAACATAATGGCACTTTGGGAAACGGTTTACTCCTAATTATATCTAAAAATACTTGCATCCTCACTTTACCTCTTGGCCCATAGGTGTTCCCCATATTGTATGCTGTTCCATCTGGGTCATAATGAGGATGTGCAGTTGCTCCATTCACAGCAATGAATTTGCTCCAGTCCACCTGCAGGTTTAAGACTACTTGAGAATTGTAAATGATACACAATAGATCTTTATTAACATAAATGAGCATAGATAACAGAAGCATGTCATCTATGTTGAAAGTGTGATATGAGGGACCTCTGAGAAATCAAAATTACTTTTCCTGCTTAAAAAAAAAGAAACAGATGCAAAAACAAAACAATAAAAACCAGCAATACCACAGCCACCAACAAAAACCTCTGTACAGATTTATCTAGTATCACAGCAAAGTTCAAAATAAGCATAACAATTGTAATCAAAAATAAAATTAAAATTTTAGTCTGAGGTGGTGGAACACACCTGTAATCCCAGCACTTGGGAGACTGAGGCAGGAAGATCACAAGTTCAAAGCCAGCTTAAGGTACATGGTGAGTTGTGGGCCAAGCTGAGCTACAGAGCAGACACTGCATCAACAACAGAGTTGTCCTGAAATTGTATTAATTAATGTGCCAAGGCAATACAGGTCTACACAACTTCTAATCTGATAGGTACTGTGCCTAGGAAGAACATGAGCCTGTCAGGGTTACTTCCCTCAACCCCGGCCTTGTGATGTTAAAACTAAGGTAGGAATTTGGGATTATCTTTAAGGAAAACCAACCCCACAAGCATTATAATCCTGGCAGAGGGTGACTGTAGCCTAAGTTAATGGATATCTTTATTTTTGTGGAGACGAGCCTCTGATTTCTTCCTTGGCTATCTAGATTCTACAAGGTACTTTGAATAGAAAGAAAATTGGGATCTATTCTATTCATTTGGCCTGCACATTACCTTTTCCCTCCTTTCCAGAGTTTCAATGTCCACTTTATTCATAAAGTTAGTCTCAGTGCTCATGTAGTAGTCACCCTTGTACTGTACGAAGTTGACATTGGTGTTGTCAGTCATGACTGAAATCAGGTAGCAGACAGTAAGCACATGCTCCGAGGGAGAAATTTTCAATGCCCCCCTCTCTTTCTCTTTCTCTCTTTCTCTCTCTCTCTCTCTCTCTCTCTCTCTCTCTCTCTCTCTCTCTCTCACACACACACACA
>CABHPH010145722.1:35332-62818 GCA_902168325.1 Peromyscus nudipes | reverse complement strand
TCTCTCACACACACACACACACACACACACACACACACACACACACACATTTTTTAAGTGCTGGAGAAATGTCTCAAAACTTGTACATGTTGCTCTTCCAGAAAACTTGAATTCAGTTCCTAGCACCCACATGGCAGCTCACAACCATCTGTAACTCCAGCTCCAGGGGATTCAACAACTTCTTCAGACCCCCAAGGACACCCACAATCACAGACACATGCACATAAATAAAAATATACTTTTTAAATGTATATTTTTCAAGATTTCTATTTGTATAGATACTGATTAAATGATGATCACTGCCATTTTTAAGGGCTCTTTACCAGGTGCCTCAAACCTTGACATGAAACGTTCAAAGATATTCTTGCATGGGTCAGGAAGAGCCAGTGTGCCAAATTCTGAGATCACAATCCTATCTCCAGCACTATTGGCCTTGTATGAGTCACTCTGTAGAAACCTGCTCCTGTATGTCACCGTGCCCTTCTCCATTTTGAACTGGTGAAGCAAAGCCATTCCATCAAACCAGTGATTGTATCTGCAAAGGGAGGAAACAACAGAAACTAACTTTTGAGTAAGGAGAGCATGGGGTCAAAATGAGGGTGGAGTGATATCTCTGCCATCCAAATATAAAGATAAGCAAGTGGTGTGTGTTCCCAGTGCCAATTAATAATTCAGAGAATTTGAAATTAAGGAACGACAGTGTTCTGAATTCCCTGGGCTACAACAGGAAAGAACAACTTGCATTTTCCTAACCCTGACCCTGTGATTCTTAACCCCTGTCAAAAAGCTCACTTTCCAATGCGCTGAAGGAAAACCCTACAGTGGTGAGGCCTAAGATATTTCTGCTTTTTCCCCTATGACAAGGAGGACAGAGAAAGCTTGGCATTTTCTAAATCAGAACAAGTTCCTAAGAAGAAACATTCATCCGCAAATCCTAAATGCATTAAGTTTTTTGTCTATTATAGTTTTTTTCAATTTTACTTTTTGCATTATCATTTTGGCCTCATGATTATACTAGAAATTATCTATCAAAGTGATGGAGCAGGGTTAGCAAGATGGTACAGAGGGTAAAGGTGCTTGCTACCCAGCCTGATGACCTGACTTTAATCCCCAGAACCCATAGGCTGGAAGGAGAGGACAGACTCCTGCAAGCTGTCCTCTGGCCTCCACACATATGCCATGGCACATGTAAAAATAAAATTAAAGCATGGAACATCAAAAATCTGTAAGCAAAAAAAAAATGTAGCTTTGTTTTGAAAAAAAAATTATCACAGCCAGTATAATGATACATATCTGTGATCTCAGCACTGGAAAGGTAGATGCAGGGGGACCATGAGTCTGAGGCCATCCTGAGCTAAACCCCTGTCTCAAAGTGCAATCAACAAACCAACAAACAAAAGAGCTATTATGTGGTCCTTTCTTTCCTAAGTTTGACAGGTTTAATGCTTGATGTAATCAGCATGGGCAAGGAAAGTTAGCATCATTGTCTAAAAGACAATGGTTCCTGAAATCAGGACTGGTCTTCCTTCGCTCAGGCTCAAGTCAACATTACTCACCGGAGCCAAAAGACAGAAGCAATGAAAGCATCTACTGATGACTAAAAACAAACCAATTGTAGAGGTTTGTGCCTGTTACTCCCGAATATGCCACTTTGACACACTATTCTGAGTTTGAAACACTTGAGGATCAGCCGCTGCAGACGAGCACTATGGCCTTCTATTTTCTTTCCAAAAGTGGAAAGATGGCCTCCCTGTATCAGAAGGAAGAGAGACATCCCTGCACCTGGAGACAGGGAGTTGAAGCAAAGAGAGAACAGGATAACCTGGCTAACGGAACACTCACTTTGACAGTCACTTTCCCACATCTAACTGCCCCAGCTCTAACCCTTGCCACATTCTCACAATTTACTCCTCTTGGTCCAACTACTACCCAGGCTTTAGACTAAATGATTCTCCCCTTCCAGCACACCCCCAGTGTGTGTGTGTGTGTGTGTGTGTGTGTGTGTTGTTTGCTTGTTTGTGACAGGGTCTGATTATATAACCCAGACCGGCCTTGAACTTGCTATGTAAATGGAGCTAACTTCAAACTTGTGATCACCCTGCCCCAGGCTCCCAAGTACTAGATTATAGGCCTGCACCACACTCAACTGCTCCTCATTTTCTTACATGGGTTCCCAATTACATACAAACATTAGCAAGTAGAAGTTATGTGACTTCCCCCCCCCCACACACTATTAATCCTCCCAATTGTTGATTTAATTCTTGGGACTAGTGAAGACCACAAGACGATGAGAAAAATTTTGCCTCCTCTACAATACACACCATATTATCACCTAGCACTAAAAAGGAAGAAAACACTGTCATATGTCACAGCACAGATGAACCTGGAGGATCATTACGCTAAGTAAAATAGGCTAGTCATGAAAGTACAGACACTGTAGGGTCTACTTATGTACAACATTAGAAGTAGGCAAGGGGCCAGAGAGCTGGCTTAGTGGGTAAAAGCACAGCGGCCAGGCTGAAAGATCTGACTTTGACCCCAGAAACCACATGGCCAATGGAAAAGAACTGACTCCTGAAAGTTGTCCTCTGACCTCCACATGCATGCCATGGCATGTGAGCATGTACACACGCATGTGCACGCAATTACACACACTCAATAAATGTACTTTAAAATTGAAAGTAAAATATTCAGGTTTATAAAAACAGGAATGAGGTTGGTTAATGGACTTGGAGGACAGAGAAAATGACAAATTGCTGCTTAACTGGTTAGTTCCAATTTTGCAAGATGAGAAAATTCTGAAAATGTTTCACAATGTGAATACACATGACACTACTGAATTGTACAATTAAAATGGTCAAGATGTAAAGCTTACATGTTACGAATTTTACCACATTTTTTTAATGTAGGAAAAAGAAGAAGACCCTTTATTCCCATGATTTCAGATGCCATCTTTATCAGATGCTCAGTTTGGTAAGTTGTGAGTCTGTTTCTGGGCTTCCTGTTCTCTGTTCCCTGTTCATGAACAGCATCATAATGTTTCAATTGTAGAGAATTTACAGTGCTCTTAATGCCTTGTAAAGCACTCACAATTTTCATTTTCAGTGTTCTTGAAAATTCTTGCATATTTATTTCTGCATATGAACTTTGATATTAATTAGTCTAACTTCCTGAAATAGCTTGTTGGGATTCTTATTAATATCATAATGTATTTACAAATAATGGAAAATGCACCTTTAAAATGCTGCCATTCTGTTCAAGAACAAGAGGTGGTTTTTCCATTCATCCAAATGTGCTTTTCATCTCTAAGCACAGTGGTACAAGCCTGACATCCCAGCACTTGAGTGGCTGAGAGTTAAAACCAGGCTATGCCCTACTCCATACTGTCATTCAGTGCACTGTGTATTGTGGAAATCCATGTTTGTAGCATGGTGTGCTCATGACACTGAGGCAGGAAGGTTGTCTTGGATTCAAAGCTAGTTCAGGCTATGCAGCAAGACCACGTCGGCATGTCTCCAAATGAAACACCAAGAGCCAAGTCCCTTTCCTAAGTATTTATTCTGCTGCTACCATGAGTGATGTTCTCTTCACCGGCGCGGTTCTACATCCTGTTACCTTGCATTTTACTGTCGTGTTTAGTTGTATTATTTATTTTGGATTCTTAGGTTTACTAACCTATCATCTGAAAGGGAAAGATTTACTTCTTTGCTTAGGCTTTGGCCCCTAAATCAATACTTTAATCTAACTATGTTACTTACAACTGATTTGACGCTGAGCTATAGAAAAAAACAAAAACCTACAAAAAACAAACAAACAAACAAACAAAAAACCCACTTGCAAGGCTACACACAGAGAAATGCTGTCTCTAAAAAACAAAAACCAAAATCAAGAAGAAAAAAAAACTATTTGTAGCAGTTCCCAATTTAGCCTTACTATTTTTACATAAAGATACAGGCATGAAGAGAGAGATAAGACATTATATATTCACATGTTATGAAGACATGTTAAGAAACTATCTGTTAAGTCTGATTTTCCTGGAACATTTTATGAGAAATGAATCATGAATTTCAATGAAAAGTCTTCTCAGCACCTATGAAGATAATCTATTATCTTATCTATAACTATTTTTTCCTGAGACCAGTTAATAATGTGATATGGGCAGATTTCCTATGGATGAGCCAACTTTGCTTCCTTGGACTTAATTCTACCTGATCTTTGTGGATTTTATGTGCAATGTGATGTTAGATTCTGTTTGTTAATAAATAATTCATTAGTGTCAAATTACTATTTTATATTTTGTTCTTATGCATATATATTTATAAACATGATTGGTTTGATGTTCCCTCCCTTGCACTGTCTTTATATACTGAAATGATGCTTCCCTCATAAAGTCAACTGGACGTTTCCTTCCATTTCCAATGCCCTCAAATAATTTATAAAGCAATATCAGGCTACCTCATGTATAAATTTTTGGTGGAATCATCTTTGAAATAATCTAAGCCTTGTGCCTTAAAAAAAAGAATATATCCTTAATAAGTTTGTATTTAGCTGCCTAAAAGTCAATCTGCTTAAACTTTCTATCTCTATCCATTCTAGTAATTCATATTCCCTAGAAAGTTACTCGAGGTTTTCAAATGTATTTGCACTGAGACCTACAAAATCTCTTACAGTTTTTTTTTTTTCTGTTTCAGTGGCTGTTTCTTTGTTCTCTCTCATTTCTGTCTACTGGTGCCTCCCCACTGCTGCTCTTTCCCTGTTATCTATGGGTTTGTGGACTTCGACTTTTCCTCCCTGTCAACCTCTACCTCAGTCTCCATCCTCCTCTCCACCCACCAGCAATGTGACCTCTAAAGAACCTCCTTGAGGCCTCTTGCAGCAGCTGGGTGGGGCGCTCCACTGCATTTCATGCATGCTATTCACTGAAGACAAGCCTCGACAAATTAAAATGTCTGCAAGTATGAAACATATATCTTAAAATTATCCTGAGAATGTCTCATTCTCTTGGTCCTTGGCTTATTACCAAAAACAGATGGAGAGGTGTGATGGACTGTGACAGCCAGGCACCCGCTCTGGTGTAGCTGACAGAGAAGTAGAATGAAAGTTGGCAGGGGAAGGGAAGAAAGGAAGGAATTAACTCTCTGTAAAATGAGATGAGTTCTGTGGATGGATGTAAGGAGAGTGGTACGACAGGATGGATGAACTCAGTGCCGCTGAACTGTACCCTGGTAAGTAGTTAGGATAGTAAGCTTACGTTTTACATATATATATATATATATATATATATGTGTGTGTGTGTGTGTGTGTGTGTGTGTGTGTGTGTGTGATACATTTATATATATATATAAAATGTAATTGTTATTGTATATATATGTATATATGTATGTATTGCTCAACTTTTTAAAAGGTAATAAGCTCTGAAACATCGAGTCACTAAAAATAATGATCATCCCTACTTTGTAGCAACATAAAGCTATCAGAGTGTGAATTTTTAAGTGTGTATGTTTGTCTATATATACGTATACCCCAGAATGTGTGTGGAGGTCAAGGACAACTCACTGGAGTTGGTTCTCTCCTTTGACCATGTGGGCTGTATTTGGCTCATCATGCTTGTTAGCAAATACCTTTACTCACTGAGCTATCTTGCTGCTATGAGAACACACATTTTTAAAAAGCAGAACAAAAGAAATGTCTACTGCTGATTGCAATTCTTTTCTTATTGAAATTGTTTTTGATTTATTTATTTTGTTTTATGTATATTAATGTTTTCCTTGAATGTATATATGTGTACCATGTGCATGCCTGGTGCCCAGCAAGGTCAGAGAAGAGCATCAGATGCCCTGGAAGTGAAGTTACAGATGGTTGTAAGTTACCATATAGTGCTGGGACTCGAACACAGGTCCTCTGCAAAAGCAACAAGTGCTCTAAACCACTAAGCCATTTCTCCAGGTCCCCAGATGATAACAATTAAATAAAAAGTAAGTCTATAGAAATAGCTGAGAAGACTGGCAGGGAGTAACATAAGATTGCTAAAAGAGGCTGTGTTGGGTAATCCATGTCCACCCCTATCCCATCCCAGTGACTTTGCTATAGTTCAAATTTTTTCATGCAAAAAAATTTCCAACATTTAAAAATATTACAGAGCAGATTACTTCCAAACCATAGGCATATCTGCCCATTATCTCATATCCGTAAGACACCCAAAGAAGTAATATTCTAAAGACTGACTGGGTTTTCACCCAGTGTATCTACCTATTGAGTGCTATCTAGCTAGGTACAGGCTATTGATCAAGATATTGGGAACATATGGATAAATTAGGAAGCATTTCTGCCCTCATGGAACTTATATCCTAGCAGAGAAACACAGCTAACACACATAAACAAAGAAAAACAAACAAGACTGGAGAGTTGGCTCAGTGGTTAATAGTTCGTGTTGCTCTTAGAGAGGATATGGGTTCAGTTCCCTGCATCCACATGGTGGCTCACAATCACCCATAATTCCAGTTTCTGGGGATCTAATATCCTCTTCTGATCTCTGCAGGCGCCAGGCATATATTTGACACATATACTTACAAGTGGGCAAAACACTCATACAAATAAAATAAATGAGAAATAAGTCATTTTAAAAAACAAACCAACAGAGTAAACAGACACTAGCAATGATAGTGCTATGTAGAAAACTGGTAATGCAGTCAGTCTTGCTGTTTTTAGAATTAGAGTCACAGGAGGCATTAAAGGAAGTGAGATATGAATTGACATCAAAAGGACAAAAATCAGGCCTGAGAGATGAGGGAAAACAGGTAAGAAAGCATCAATGCCAAGATATTGGGTAAAAATATGAGGAACTGAAAGAAGTCATTGTGTCTGGGAGGTTCAGAGTGGCAGAGAAAGAGGTAGGAGGTGAAGGAGGTACCTTTCCTTCAGGACCTTGTGGTGAAATATCTCAGTAGTCTCTCAGAGATCTTTGCATGGCTCCCTTGGGCATAAACCCAACGAGAACTTCAAATTCACAATTCATGTTGGGGGTGAGGGAGCAAAATGGTTTAAAAGAAAGACAAAAAACAACTTTTTCTCCCTCCTCTAAGCAACAATTTCCCTATCTATAATCAAAGGGATAGAACGGCAGTAATCACCTCAGAGAAGAAAGAGAGTTGAATGCATACTCCATAGAATCAAACCACACCACAAAGCCCAAATTGTTCTCCAAAATCTAAGCTTACTTATCCTTTCCAAAGTCGAACTTCCCGGGTCCAACTCGAAGTAGGTAGCCATTGAGCCATTCAGGAATGTGTCCTCTGACTTGAGCAGACACGGTGTTCAGAGTCTCCTCCACGGTGGTCAGCAGCGGGGCAATGCACGGCAGATTCTTTCGCTGTCTCAACATGGTTTTTGGTGAGTATTTCCCACGTACTTCTTCGAAACTGTGGAAGAGAAGCAAAAAGCACACACATGTGCACACGTGCGTGCACACACACATTATTACAGGATCTCTTGCTAATGTGTTTACTCCCCTACAGACACAAGTGCACACACACACACACACTCACACACACACACACACACACACACACACACACACACACACAATTTGTTACAGGATCTCCTTTTAGCATACTTATTCCCTCAAAGACAAGTCTATGGACTGGAAGCTTGAAGGGAAATGTGAACTAAATCAAATAGTCTCCAAATTCCTCTCTCCTTTCCTTTTCTTTTTCTTTTAAACATAATTTCTGTATTGATTCTCTGGGAATTTCACATCGTGAACCCTAATTCTGCTCGCCTCTCAGTCTCTCTCCTCATATCCTCCCCTCCCCTCTGCAGAGGCCCACCGCAAAAGAAAAATTTTAAGAAAATTAATCACAACAAAACAAAGCAAGCCAACAAACAGAACAAAACAAAACAAAACAACAACAAACCACTTCACTCCTCCATCTTTGCCGCCTCTCCCACTCTTCTTCGTTGGTCCTGGTGGCATTGGGAGTGGTGTGTCACAGTGTATATGCCCTTTTGTCCAATCAGCTTTACTTGCAAATGTTCACTGTAATGAGTCATTGGTTTGGTTCAAGGAATTCCTCTCTCCATTTTCTTACTCTCAAGTCACCAGCACGGATTCTCCATTCTGAACCATGACAATCCTTAGATTTCTCTCAGTAATAATCTACCCAAGTGTTAACTCAATACTGTAATTACTACTATTGTCCTCTCTCATAGTTGAACAATGCTTTTCTTTTTCTAGATTAACTCCACATGTTAACTCCAGATGTGCTAATAGCAATTTAACTGTTAGAGCAAAAATGATGGCCATTCAATATTACCATAGTTAGGTTGATCATGGTACCTTAGATAAGCCAGAATGTAACCCCAAATATTTCAGTGTGGTCTCTATGTATTTAGCAGGATTTGGATTTAATTTCTTCTATTTTAATTATATATATATGTATGTATGATATATATAGTATATATAATATATAGTATATATATAATATAGTATATGATATATATACACTAATACTCTATGAAATGACATGAAATCAATAAGCCACAAGAGTAAAATCTTATCCTATAATCAGGAGCTGAACATCATCCCTGTTATTTCATACCTATAAGACTTCACAAGATAGTAGTGCATGAATGCAGAGTGAGGTGTGGTCAAATATAACTTTAGTTATAACCAAGTTACTTGTAACTTTGGCTACAATTCTTTACTTCATAAATAGAAGGTTTGCAGAGGTACAGGAGTTAGACTAGAAAAAAATAACAGATAAACATCCAAAGACCAGAGATCTATGTTCTTTTGGCAATTTATTTTATACGGTCCAATTTCTTTGAAATACTCAGTTTGAAGTACATATGACCTTTTACTTTCCTAAATATAACAACTCAGTCAGGTCCAGCTCTTTCTTGTTTTCCCAAATAGCATTCATTTCACCCAGGATGCCCTTCCCAAAGCCGCTCCCTAAGAAGATTATAGCTGAGGATGTAGGTCAGTGGTAAAGTGCTTCTTCCCCAACATCTACCAGGCCCCGTGTTGGATTGAAAAAGAAAACAAGGAGAATATCTGGCAGTTGTGGTGACACACAACTGTAATCCCAGCACACAAAAGGAAAGGAGGAGGAGCATATGAGGCAGCCCGGGCTATGAAGTAAGATACTGTCTCAGATGGGCGAGAGGAGAGCAGGGGGAAGCGGGAGGACCGGAAGGTAGCTCAGTCAGTAAACTGCTTACTGTGCAAGCATGGGACGAGTTCAATTCCAACACCCACATAAAGAACAACAATGACACTGGGTGCGGTGACAAGCCTTGTTATCCTTGCACTGGGACAGTGGGAGAGTCTATGCTTGGCTGGCCAGCCCGTCTAGCCCAGTTAGTTATCAGCTGCAGCATCAGAGAGAGATCCCATCTCAAAAAAGGTGGAAACTGAAGAAGACACCTGCTATCAACCTCCGGCCTCTGCCTGTGCACATGCACAGCCATGCAAACACACACACACACACACACACACACACACACACACACACACTCTCAAAACAGAAAAAGTAAAGAAGATTCTACCTGTTGTTCAAGGTCTAACTCAAATGTTACTTCCTTTAGAGAGCATACAGAGCCAAAGTGCCCAGGTTCAACTCTTAAGTCACTTCCAAAGAAAGTTTTTAACCTCTCAGTGCTTTTTCTTCTTTTCTAAGACAGGAGATAAAAATTCTTATCATGCGGGCTGGTGAGATGGTTTAACGGTTAAAAGCACAGGTGGCCGGCTCTTCCAGAGGCTCCGGGTTCAATTCCTAGTACCCATATGGCAGCTCACTTCTATAACTCCAGTCCCATGTGATCCAGCACTCTCACACAGACACACATGCAGGCAAAATACCAATGCACATAAAATAAAATAATTAAAAAATTTTTTAAAAAGCCAGGCAGAAGTGGTGCGTATCTTTAATCCCAGCATTCGGGAGGCAGAGGCAGAAGGATATCTGTGAGTTCGAGGCCAGCCTGGTCTACAGAGTGAGTTCCAGGATAGCCAGGACTGTTTCACAGAGAAACCCTGTCTCAAAAAAACAAACAAACAAAAAAATTCTTATCATGCTTAAGGTAATAAGTGACCATATAAGTTTATAGGAAGCTTTAGAACACAATACATATCCCCAAAATGTTTAGTATTATTTATTTAACTTTTAATGATCAATACAATAAGATGTACTACGGCGTTTCTTTCTTTGAAATATTTTAGTTTTTCAACAAAGAGCTAGACATTGCTAAAAGACTGAAAAGTCTCCAAACCCAAAAAGAGGAACCTGTTGCCTAGGGGGTGAGATGAGTCACTCCTGTATTGTGCCTCTGCCTGTGTGAAGACTGTGCAACAAAAAACCCAACCCTGTTACTCTCTGGTACAGGAGCTAAAATCCAAATTCCTGGACTCCACTCCATACATAGTAATACATAGTCTCTGTGGTGAAGCAAGCAGGCGTACAACAAGGTGGGAACGACAGATAGTATCTAGAGGTATTAAGACAATGCTTTGAAAAAAAGCAAAGAGAAATCTTGATTTTTTTCTTACTCTACTTTTGCAAACAGTGGCAAATTTATCTTATTCTCCTCTTAGATTAAAATTCCCCAATAAAAGCATATTATTAGCTATTTTAGGTAGAGTTAAACTGAATAGCCCAATTAGATACACATGAATCGTAATTATTTCACGTTTTTATGTCTTTGCACCATATGCATGCCTGGTGCCTTCAGAGGTCAGAAGTGGGTACTGGATTGCCTGGAACTGGAGTGAAGGATGGTTGAGCCACCTTGTGTATGCTGGGAATCGAACCCAGATCATCTGGAACAGTAGCCAGTGCTCTGAACCCCTGAACCATCTCTCTGGTTCCTTCATTTTAGATGGTATTTAGATTATATTTGCATGCTCTATACTCTGTGTTATTGGCAATCTTGTACTCTCCAAACTTCTTGTGGTATTTGATATGGCTGCTACCATCTCCTCACCCGTTTCTGTTCATGGTTTGGAAGACAAGCTATTCAAGCACTTAAGTGCTGGTTTAATTTTGCTGCCCTCTAACTATGCTGCTTCTTGTCAGCATCCTTATTCATTATCTGGCAACCTGAGGCAAAAATCTTAACCTCATCCAACCTCAAGTTTTTCCAAGATAAAATAAGGATTAAGAGAGGTTAATGATTCCTGCTTATATCTACCATCATAATGAAATATAATGATACTTTGCAAATGTTAATCTCCTTTACTGATCCTTTCCCTCTTATCACCACATAAATGTCAAGGTATAACCTTGGACCTTTACTCTTCAATTTCAGCATTTTCCTTTAGTAATCTCGTCTTGGCTCTTAAATTCTCCAGTTATGTCTCAGACGTGGCTCTCAGCTCTTCACCTTCTCTTCTGAATCAGTTCTTCCGCCAGCTAAAACACCTCACTTCAGTCTCTCTGTGGGCGCTGAACTCATCTTGTTCCCTGCCCTTACAACACAGTTCTTCTGACCACAGTGGCACAGGGCCCGTAGGAAATCTCTGAAAAAGACTTTCGTGTCTTGTGTATATATTTCCCAGACTCAAAGTTCTGCATGGATAACTTCCTTTTCACCAGTCTCTCCTCCCTGGGACTACACGTTGTTTCCTAACCTAAGCGCATCTTCCTCAGCACTGACGCCTCGACTTTTCCTTCCTATGCATCACTTCCTTCCTACTGCCCAGCTCAGGCCCTTGATTCTTAACAGATCAACAGCCTCCCAGCTGGAGAAGCTGGAAAGAGAAACTCAGTAAGGAATGAAGCTTCTTCTACACACCAGAGCTTCCTATTTAGTGAGCTGCTTGAACCCCTTGGCCATCTTAAGGGTTGGAGACCTCAGGCCAATTGCCTCCAGCTCTAAATAGCTCATCAGAATGACAGATTCTAATTTATCTGGATGAGCAGGAAAGATGGTTTCCCACCAGTGTGATGACATGAAAAAGGCAGAGACACACTACTACTAAATCCAATTTCCTACATACAAATCTGGCTGCATCGTTTATTCCCCCGTAACTCACAAATCACTTGTCATTATTCAAACTATCTGACCAGGCACTTGAAAGCCTTGTATGGTCTCAGCCCAACCTAGCTGTTGACTCCAGCCTAACTAGACTACTCCCCCAATCTCCTGAGCATTCTATTCTCTTCACCCAGGATATCTCCCATCTCCTTTATATGAAATTTGCATATGCAACTTAACCTTCAAACTCCAGTTTCTGGGTCACCTGCTTCCTAAGCACCACACCCCCATTTCCTCACTGCCGCTGTTGACAGCTTCCCTGTGCTCCTTATCTTGCTGTGTTGTGTGACAGAGATAAGGATACTTTACAACCTCTCCTGCAGTACTCCTGGAATACAAAGTCTAGCTTACATCTCCCCTGTCCTAGCACCTAACACACTGCCTTACACACTGCAAGCACTAAGTGATTAGATAGCTTTATAATTTACTGTGTATATCACTGCAACTTCTGGCAGTTCTACATCAACTAATTACTGAATATAAATTACTGAAAATACAATAGAAAGCTACAATAGAAAAACCACAGGGTTTGAAACCAGTTCCGAGAATGCAAATGGTTTGGTTACGAGAACCAAACATTTACAACAGAATACAAAGCAGTGGTTTTCAGTTGTGAAAAGTCAGAATAAAGAAAACCCCTTCCGATGAGGCATCCAAGAAAAAATCTCTGGACCTAATCCTGCCCACGTGTTGCATTAACTGAGTGAGCACAATGGCTGCTTCCTTTCCGATGAGTAAACCAATTCTGTCAGCCTTCTTTCACTTCTCCCTCCGTGGAGTTGCGGCTTGCATCACACAGAGGGGAAAACTCCAGAAGCCTGCCACAATCTTCAGACCCAAGCCCAGCAGTCCACTTGCAAGCTGGTAAGAAGGGGACCAGGAGAGGAAGGGGTTGGGGGAGTTCCCTACCTGGGAGCTGGTGTACTGCCACAGAAAGAACGCCCACTTCAGTGGCAGGAAGGCTGCTGAGGGAACGGAGAGAGATTGGAGAAAACTTTAACTCAGTTCAGGGGCAGCCAGGTCTCTAGATCTCCAAATCCAAAGCCACCGGCTTTATTAAGTAAATAATGAGCGTGAGTTGTCTCTGGCTCTGTGAAAAAATGGGACTGAGGGGAAGGAAGGCAAGGGGTGGGGCCTCAAAACACTGGTAAACTTAGTCTCAGTTCCATGGCAAGTATCCTAACCAACTATAAATAATCTTTGTTTCGACATTAAAATTGGACCAATGATAGCCTCCCTTCTTGGCCATCCCTTTCTGGAGTCTGGCCCCACCTGTAGCTAAGTCCATGGAACCTGGATTCAGGGGTTCATTACACAACTTCTCTCCTTCTGAATGATTCAAACACAGAATAAAGTTCAAATTTAGACCAATAGGCAACAACAGCTCACCCTTCTCCCTTTCATTTCATCCCTTTTCTTCTATATTTATTAATCTTATGAAAAGCATTCTCTCACAATAAAGCACAGACAGGACACTGTGAATATATATAACCATACATGATTTTATTACTTTAACAAGTATCTTTGAGACTCTAAGTAGCAAACACTGCTAAAGCAAAAATACCAAGACAGGAATCAGCACCCCATTCCTTTTCTTTCTTTCCTTTCTCTTTTAATTACAACACTCTGGAGGCAGAGGCAGCTAGAGTTCAAGGCAGACTGGTCTGCATAGTGAGTTCTAGGCCAGCCAGGGTTACATAGATCCTGCCTCAAACAAACAAAAAAGAAAATTAATGAAATAAAAATTTACTTTAAAGTTTACAGGCAGCAAAGTAAGATTCTGTCTAGTTTAAGAATACAAATTCCTTATAGTGCCCTATGCAAATGTACCTAATTTCTAATTGCTTATATTGGAAAATACACATACAGAAGACCAAATTGTCTACATGATTGAAAGTGGAGACTGCGATTTTTTTTATCCAACTAATGTAGTTATATATTACATAGCTCTTTTTGAATAAAATCATAGTAGTACTTTATTTGTATCAAAAGAGGAACTATTTGGTCTGATAAGAGATCCTCTAGACCAAATTCAATTTCACATTATCATAGGCTTGAAAGAGCCTGCCAAAGCCATGTTTAAGATGACCTCCTGAGTTCCATACTACTAATCCACCCTACAGCTAAGGCTTCTAAATATAATTTATCAACTTCACAAATCAACGTGACTAATAAGTAAAAAGCCACTTGGACAGCCAGACTTGGTGGTACATAACCTTAGTGTTGATACTAGGAAGGTTAAGGCAGATGTACCATGAATTCATCTGGGTTCCATAGAGCATGACACTTGAAAAATAAAGAAATAGCCAGGTTATAGTAATTTTCAATTTTTATTTTACTACTTTTATCACATGAAAATGTTTTAAGTCAAATTTTTATTAGTCAAATATAATGGTTAAAAGTAAAAATAATTAAATGGTAATATTAAATAGCAGTAGCACAGTTATATTTTATTATATGTTGAAAAACTGGACAAATTACCTTTAATGTTTAATGTTCTTTTATAATACTAACCAAGAAAAACATTTTAAAACTATCTCCAAAATTGGCTGCTATTTAAACAAATACTGTTAGACATAATCAAATTAACAGAGTCCTCTTTCACAGTTTAAGAAGGGTTAAGCAATTTAAGAGTAAAGGAGGAAAAAAGAACACATATATAATTTTTAATTTACATTTTTATATAATGTGCCAAATATTTGACCCTCAAAAGAAAGATTACAAACTTCATATTACTGTTCATGTTAAAACCCCCTTTAAATTAGAAAAAGTTACAGTTCACTACATATATTTTCACTACATATATCTTTAACAAGTAGACTACAGCAGTAATAGGAACGGACTTTCAGTTGGTATAGACACTTTATTTGTGCAGGGTGTTGGTAATCAATGTGAACCTCTGCTTCACAAACTCTCTTTTTTGTTCCAGAAAGTTTTCAATAATATTGGCTTCTTTGAAGAGTCCATCTAGCTCATCAATGTAAGATGCATCTACTGCTGCTCTCTCACTAATAGGGAAAAAGGCTTGATCTTAAAATGAGTTATAAAGTCTACACATGCCATCATTGTCAAGTTCTTTATACTGTATCTGTTAACTATTTCAACTTCATGGCTTTGCCCATGACAGAGCTTAATTAATTTACTAATATTATTCAAGAAAAAGTTAAATCAGTCTAGCAAATATTTCTGACTACTTAAAAAGTCTCCTGACACAGAGGAAGTGCATCTTATATACTTTAATTATAAACTATAAATTATTAAAATTGAACAAACTATTACTCAGATACAGTGACTGTCCAGTAGCTTATAAAACACCTTGTAACACTTCAAATTCTCAGGCCAATACTTAAATTCAGCCTTGAAATGTATACTAATAAAATATAAATATTCAAAATATTTATCTTTTAATATAACCCCATTAATTTCACCAAATAATACTATTCTCAAAGAGATAGCTGAATAAAATTTTAAAGGTACTATCATCTAGAGACCAAGATACTTCCACTCTGGTATTTGCACTAGAAATATGAAAAGTGATGTTTGGACAAGTTGGGGATTACACCCTTAAAATAGTCAACTCATCTATTATAAGGAATCAGGACAAAATTTTAACTTCAATTTTCTAGTTACCAGATAAGATTTTTAAGCCACGGAATTAAAATTTTTACTTCATTTTTCAGAAGGAAAGAATTTCTAACAAAAATACTCGAAAAATGCCATAATTACTTGCCTCAAAAGCTTTGCATATGTAGACAACATCAGATTAATTTCTTTGCTCATATCTGTTCAAAAAATTGAGTAGGTTGTAAAATCTAACAAAGCTTCTGCATGATACAGTCAATCACATAAATATAATCATTATTTATACATCACCGCTCAAATCCTTCTCCAGGGTTTCCTCTTTATAAAGGAGTCCAGAACATTCAGAGAAAGAAGAATCTGATTTTCCAAGAGAGGGTACCTGTGGACTATCTGACACCTGAGGCTAGGAAAAGAAAGAAAACAGATCAATGGTAAGATCTTTCAGACATATATATTCTGTTTATTAAAAAAGCAAACCAAACATTTTTCAGAGGGGTTGGGGACACGGTTCTGTACTACAGTGTTTGCCTAGAATTCTTAAGGCTGTAGGTTCAATCCCCAGTATTTCAGAATTAGAAATGAAACTCTATGCTTGGGCCTGGGGATTATTTCAGTGGGAAGCACTAGACTAGGAAAGCACCGGAAAAAAAAAAAAAAAGCAGACACACTAGAGATTCCATACCAGTTGTAAAATTTTTATCATCAAGGAAACCTTTAGACACAAGAGACACCTTGCTCAAAATACTAAATTTTGTTCAGTTTTGAGATTTTGAAAATGGCTTTTAACTCTTAATGAAAACCAGTCTTTTATCTTGCACCAGTGGATATTTTTATAATAACATGATAACTGTACTTTAGACAACAGACAAATGGCTGCAAGATTTTGCAATACAGAGACTGGCAAGATGGCTCAGCAGTAAAAGGAAGCCCTAACCACTGAAATCTGATGATCTAAGTACAATCTCCAGACTTGCCTACGGCATGTAAGAATTTTACTATCTTAGCAAATAATTATGCATGTAAACTCCCATGTACCAAAAAGACATGGACTCACTTTGGTTACTTTTAAGGCCATAAACTACCAAGAAGAAATCCCCAAGTAGATTTTTATAGGTCTGTTCTTAATGGAAAAGCTAGGTGGAGTCAACCTAGTTCGTGCTAGGACAATCCTACCTCTGGGACTATGAGAACACTAAATTCTACTTACCAATAGCACTTTCTCGAAGAAAAGAAATCAGAAATGAGTAAAATACAATAAAAGGCTCCAGGAGCATAAAGCTTACCTCCAATTCTCTTGACCTCTTGCAGTTTCTAGAATCAGGTTTTACGAGGTGGTTTGCCATCATACTCTGGAGGCACAAACTATAAAGTTCAGAGGTCTGTCAATTGGGGTATGAGCTCCACACTACAGTTTTCTTCACCCGAGTCCTTTCCCCACTTCTACCATCATTAATTTCTGCTCTCCTCATCTGCCACCTAAATTTAATTTCTCCCGTCTCTATTTCATCTTATCTCTCAAAACATTTCATTCAGAAACCTTCTGGGTCAGTAAACTCATGTTTTATCACATAGCATCCAAGGTCCTCCATCATCTGAGACCAACTTAACTATTCATACCATTTTCAACTACTCGTCTATACAAAACGAGCTCAACTAACCTCACTGGCAATTCTATCTTGTTTTAACACCAGAACATTTAAGGTTCTTCTGTCTTTATAAAATTTTAATGTTAAAATTAGAGGTTCGATGCTCCTGGGACCCTCTTCCTCCTACTGAGTTGCCTCATCCAGCCTTGATATGAGGGTTTGTACATAGTCTAGTTGTAACTTGTTATACCATGATCAGTTGAGATCTCTAAGAGGCCTGCTCTTTTATGAAGGGGAAATGGAGGAGGAGTGGATCTAGGGGAGAGGGGAGGTAGGAGGGAGGGGCTTGGATGAGTGGAGGGAGGGGAAACTGAGGTAGGAATGTAATATATGAGAGAAGAATAATTTTTTTAAAAACTAGAGTTTGGAGTTCCCCTATCTTCCTTCCTGAAAGGACAGAGCGAGGGGAGCTCTAGAGATGGTTGATCACGTTTAAACAAATAAAACTGGGCTATCCCAGAAACAAGATCCCTTCATTCTTCTAGTGTGAGGTTGTTTCCATTGCCCTACCCATACCTTAATATGGCATCAAATTGCTTCCCCATAAATTCTGAAGCTATTTTCCTAAGAATCTGAACTGTTAAGGTTTAAACTTGAAAAGACAATGAAACTTAAAAGGATGGTCTCTATATCTTACAGTTGAAGAACTATTTACATTCAAATAATCAATTTGTTTCTCTTTTTTTGTTTGTTTGTTTTTTGAGACAGGGCTTCTCTGTGCAGCCCTGGCTGTCCTGGAACTCTCTCTGTAGACCAGGCTGACCTTGAACTCAGAGATCTACCTGCTTCTGCCTCCAGAGTGCTGGGATTAAAGGCCACATGACCAGCTCTGTTTCTTTTAAATACCATGAGTTAGATAATTATAGGGAATTTTATATATATATATATTTTATATATATATATGAATGATGGGGGAAAAGTGCAAAAAGCAAATTATAAAGATGTTTCTAATTTCAGCATGTACTTCGAGTGCCTACCATCAGGGTACTAAGTTGAAGCGCTAGCATAGCAACATGCAGAAAATGCACAATAGATGCACTGACATTCCTAAAGAATCGAAACCAACACAAGCTAAAAGTCTTCGTCCCCTTTTAGTTTTTCCTCTTCTGCTTCTTCTTTCCTTTCTCAAACTAACAGAGTGCATACACACACACACACACACACACACACACACACACACACACTCACTAAAACTTCTATCGTTAGGTAATTCTGTGTTTGTAAAAGTGATTGCTGTCATCATTTAAGACTCCTAAACAGCCGAAGTCTGGATTAACAGGCGGGCCCTCCCCCTATGAAAATATCAGCGACTTGGGGCTACGTCACCCAAGTGTCACCCTGTGCAACTGTTTGTGGTTGTTAGTCTAGGATTTCCTTCTGCGGGCAGAGTATGGCTTGGTTTCAGATTTTTCTGGGACCGAGACTCACCACACAAACCAAGCTAGCCTGGAGCCCATCGGGTAGCCGAGGCCGGACTCAAACCCGCAGCAACCCTCCTGTCCCCGCGCTCCGAGTGCGGGGACTACAGGTGTGTGCTGCCACCGCCGCTCCAGCCTTCTGCCGTGCTCCCTTCACAGCGCTGCTGCCTCCTCACGCCATTTCCCCGCCTCTTTCCCTCACCTCCCTCACCCCTTCCGGTTCGCGCCCCACGCCAGCCCCCGGCCCCGGAGAGGCCGCGCCCATCCCCACCCGCTGCTTTCCTTCCCACTCGAGAGGTCCCCATCACGCGCGCTCACCCTCTTGTCCCACTCGCGAGGGGGGGATTCGGCCACGACCTGCCTCCTCAGAAGCGTGGGAGCGCCAAGGCTTCGTGCTCCTCTGCGCAGGCGCCCCGGGGCGCAGCTCCCGGCAGGCAGCGCGCCAGGCACGTGACCGCCACGCTGGCTCGGTCGGCTTGGAGCCACGCTTCCGCTGACTTCCCGCCTTTTCCCTCTCGCCTTGGAACCTTCGAGAAACAGAAAGCTCGCTTCCCACCCTGTGGAGAAGGAAGAGTAAACTTGGAGACTGGTCTGCAGGAGGGAGAGAGGCGTTGCCAGGGGTAGCCGGGCTTGTGCCAGGGCCGGGAGTCTCAGCCGATGAGCATTAAGTATTTCCCACCTGCTTTCTCAGGAAAGGGCATGCTCGGTGGCGTAGGGTGTGCTGGCAGGAGGCGGCTCAACCGGTTCCTCAAGCCCACAGTCTCCATCAGTGTCCCTCTATGTCATGGGCATGGCAGTAAGTGTAGCTGACCTCATTAGCGTCCAAAAGGTACTTAGTAATTTGCAGGGTTGGTGGCTTAACTTTATTGGGCACTTTTGCAGGCTGACTTTGACCTGTGATCTCACAGACAAACTTCCTAAACTCTTTCCGGTGTTAGTTAACCTGGTGCAGAAACAGTATATTGCCTCATAAAACAAAGGTCAATGACATGCCTCCATGAACCCTGAGCACATAATTTTACAATTTTAGAAGGCTGTTATTTAACCCATAGTCTTTTGTTTTTTTTTTTTTTTTCCCCTTTTGTTAATTTACTGGTTAGTATCAAGGCTGGGAAGTGGCTAGCGAGACGGAGCATTTGCCTAACTAGAATGTTCCTTCCTTGCTATGGGAGGTGGGGGTGCTTGAAAGTGTGTTATCTGTGTTGAAATTTTTACTGTCTGTAGTATATAATACACTTTTTATAAAGTTGGATATGTTCATTTTACAGCACTTTCCCATCCTTGGGTCCATTCTCCAGCACCTATAAATCAATGCATACATGTAATTCCAGCACTGGGAAGGTAGAGGCTAGAGAATGAGAAATTTAAGGTTATCCTTGGCTACTTTTGAGGCTAGCCTGGAATACATGAGACTATATCAAAGTTAAAGACCGTCTTTTATTAAAAGACTATAGCTGGGCGGTAGTAGTGCACACCCTTAAGGCCAGCCTGGTCTACAGAGTGAATTCCAGGACAGCTGGGGTTTATACAGAAAAACCCTGTCTTGAAAAAAAAAAAGACTATGACTTTTCTCAATTTTTTTATAAACATGAAATAAAATAAAAATGTAAGAATTTAAATTTTTAAGCATTCCTAGCAAATATAATAGTCACCACTCAATATTTATTTGGTTTTGTTTGTTTGTTTTTGAGACAGAGTCATACTTACAAGTCCAGGCTAGACTGGAATTTATAATCCTTCTGCTTCAGTCTTAGCTATTCTATATTACTATCACTAGAACAGTTTTTTTTTCCCAGCACCGTTATTTTTAAAGGTCCATTAAATCAAAAAGTCTGGGTGATGTTGATCTATTTCCTCTCCCAGCCTTCACATTGTATTATATCTAAGCAGATAATTATCCATTTGGTTCCTAAAATATTTCAAACGGAAAAAAAAAGGATTCTGTCCTAATACATAAATGTTTTCATCGGATTAAAAGAAAATCATATTATATTATTTTCTTGTTTTAATGTTACCCTCATTGTGTGGGTAATGAGAAGATGTGGAGGGTTCTGGTTAACCAGTGCCTTAGAATCTACCAAGGACTGTCAACAAGTCTATAAGATATATAGGACACAGAAACAGCTTACTCTAGATCATAGAAAAAGATAACTTTGTATCAAAGTCCTAAAACTTAGAAATGTACATATCATTCATCCTACATCTTTTAGAGCTGGAGGAAGCTCACTGGCACTCACTCTGCTTCTGGTCACTTTGTTGTGCATGTATGGAGATGGAACCAAGCACCACGTTCTTGCTAGCCAAATGCTCTACAGTTGAGCTAACCCCACTGATCACTCTGTGACCCTACTTCATTCAGTCATTTGTGTCACTTGGAGGATGAAAACTTGCTATTTAAATTCAATCACATTTGTATTCTTACCACATTCTTTTTAAAAAAATGTTAGTTTTTCTTCTGGTAATCTATCACACCAAGTCCCTCCAAAGACCTCACCACAAACTTCCTCTGTAATCATGGCTTTGGACATGATGTTTTCATGACTTTAGGAAATTAAAACTCTACCCTGTTTTTTTTTTTTTTTTTTTTTTTTTTAAAGTCAAAACTACCTGCTTACACAGCATTTTGTTTCCTAACTTTAGAAGCCCTCTTACCATCTCTGTACTGGAAAGAAAAAGTCACTTTCTAATTCCATTGCTAACAAAGCAACAGTTTAGCTTGTGTCCAAGTAAAAAGTCCCTAAGAAATACTGCTATTCTTTCAAGGCTATATTTACACTCTTTTCTTTAGAAGTAACATTTTAGAAGACTCTATCAATGAGTTGATTTGAAAGCTGTATCAATGAGTTAAAGATAAACCTTAAAAAATAATCTCCCTCAGTCATATTTCACATATTTTAGGTGAGAAATCTGCCACCATCCTAGGACTAGATGGTTTGGGTTTGGGTTTGTGTTGGGGGAAGGAGCCTGCAGTGCTAACATGCCACAGTATATATGTGGCAGTCAGAGGACAGGCTTCTGATTGTCAGTTCTGGGCTGTCTGCCGCGGCATTACCCAGGCTAGCTGGCCCTGGAGCTTTCTGGGGATTCTCCTGTCTCTACTTCGAATTTCCTGTAGGTACACTGGGATTAGACACTAGTGCTACTGTGTCCAGCTTCTAGTCTATTTTTACTCAAGTTTTTTATTTAAAAAAAAAAAAAAAAAAGTCCAATGCTGGGACAGAGGAGACAACTCAGCCAGTAAAGTTCTAGCCACACAAGCATGAGCACCTGTGTTCAATCCCCGACTAACTCACGTTAAAAAAATAATGCCTGGCTGGGCGGCGGTGGTGCACACCTTTAATCCCAGCACTCGGGAAGCAGAGCCAGGCAGATCTCGGTGAATTCGAAACCAGCCTGGGCTACAGAGCCACATCCAGGACAGGCACCAAAACTACACAGAGAAACCCTGAGAGAAAAAAAAAAATCCTGACATAGGGCCAGTGAGATGGCTCAGAACGTCAAGGCACCTACTGCCAAGCCTAAAGGCCCGAGTTCAATCCCTGGGGCCCGCATACTAGAAGGAGAGAACCCACTCCTGCAAGTTGTCCTTTGACCTCCATATGTGTACCATGGCACACGAATCCCCCCCATTCACACACACATTTACACAGGAAAAAAAAAACTTTTTAAAAAGCCTATTAGCATAAATGGCACACACTTGTAACCCCAGCACTGAGGAGGGGGAGAGAGTCAGCTCCCTGGATCTCACTAGCCTGTCACTTAGCTATCCAAATCATGTGACACCCCGCCCCCAGGTCTTGTTTTGTTTCCAGACAGGGTTTCTCTGTGTAGTTTTGGTGCCTGTTCTGGATCTCGCTCTATAGATCAGGCTGGCCTCGAACTCATAGAGATCCACCTGGCTCTGCCTCCCGAGTGCTGGGATTAAAGGCGTGCGCCACCACTGCCCGGCGTAACCCCCAGGTCTTAGTGAGAGACTCTGTCTCAAAAACCAATATCTGCAGTTCTGAGCAACAACACCAGAGGCTGGCTTCTGCCTCTACATGAATGTACAACTCCCACACTCCCACGCGCCCACACACACAGGAAAGATTCCAGTGATATAGATTTGGTCTGGTATTTGATGTGATAATGGAAAGGCCTTATGAAAATGTGCTGTTTCCAGGCCATTGAGAAGTAAATCTGAACAGCCCCTATCAAGTGTCATGTGACACCATGTTGAGCTTGGGAAGGAAAAATCTTGAATAAGGTCTTAAAGGGGGAAAAAAGAAAATACTATACAAAAATATTTATTTCCCCCAAAAAATATATTTAGGGGTATTTTAGGTATTTGGGGTATAATATAGAAATATATAGAAATTACTCCAGTGTGTTAGACGGAAGCATTTCACGCTCAATTGTGACAAGAGCCTCAGAACAGAGAGGCCGATGTGAGAAAGGATGCTCTAGTTAACCAAGCAGGATCATTTCCTTATGTTGCTTTCCTAACCTTCTGAAAGAGGCATGGGCCTGGGAAGGGCCAGACCCCAGCTTTTACAGAAGAGATGATTCACCAAATAGTGGCATTTACATTAAAGGAAATGCCCGTGTTCTCTAGCATTTTGCTGCAAGTTCTCTGTGCCTTGGAGACAGGCACCATTTGAGGCGGGTCTGAGGCGTGCCAGGGGCAGTCTCCTCCCTTGGCTACCTCCTTCCTCATTCCTCAGTCCTCTTCTCACAGACTGCTGCTGGATCCACACCCGGACTTCAAGATCTCTGGGTCTCCATGCTCTCTGTATTCCCGGCTGCCTGCTCCAGCTGCTGACAGAGCTGCCACCTTCTACATCTCCAGTGTCAGGAAGAGGAAAGAAGTCTCAGAGCTTCCCTACCACTTCCTCTTGGAGGGAACTATTTGAGCTAGGTAAGACATGTCCCTCTTTCTTTGGAAAGGCTGTCAAGACAATTAGAGAAAAATAAGCTAGAAACACTCCTGAGAGGAATGCGTCTCTTCTCTCTCCAAGACGGGATGTCAGTGATCCCCTAAGGAACAGATGCAGGCAACAGGCTGTTTTCTTTACTAGATGTGGGCGAGTGTCACTCCAGGACACAGATTCTGTTTGTCTTTTGAAAATTATTAAGGACCCTGGAGAGCTTTTCTTTCTCTTGACTATTTTCCAATTACAGTAATGTACTGTGCTAGAAAAAAAATTTATAGCTGAAGAAATTTAATAGCCACCTAGTGGTTTATTGTAAAGTACATCACATGTATTCTTAAATAACATTCTTTGAGACAGCCGTCTAGCCTGAACACTCTACAGCCGTTTGTATATTTACAAATCTCTTTACTGTTTGGCCCAGTGGAAGAAAGCAGGATTCTGCTTGCTTTGTTTTCGTACTGTTGCGATGGTACACAGACTTCGCCTCTGATACTTTCTTGTCCACTTGTGAGAATACGAGATCTGAAAGGCAAGTGGATTCTAGGATTACCAGAAACAGTTTCCACTACCCTATGAACCACTCAGAACCTCTGCTTTGGAGCGATGAAACAAGATTTTCTTTCAAGGAAGTTTCAATTCCAAACCACTTCTGTCAAAGCAAAAAAGACCTAGTGCAAGGCTGATAATCAATAAAATCTGCAGGAAGTCTTGGGCAGGTCTGTACTTGGATAACATAGCATTCCCCAGGAAGACTAGTTCACAAGGGAAGGGCTGAATAAAATTATCACTATTTAGGGGTTGAGGATTTAGCTCAGTGGTAGAGCACTTGCCTAGCTAAGCGCAAGGCCCTGGGTTCGATCCTCAGCTAAAAAAAAAATTATCGCTATTTTGAAGTCAAAGAACAAACCCAATCAAGATGTCTTTAATCTCTTTACTCTTTGCCTATTTTTAGCTGACCAAATTCTCTGACACACTCCTGCAGAATACCTTACCTCTCACCTGCAGCGCTTTCCCAGGGCTGCTAACCAGGGTCTGACTCTTCCATAGGACTCTCAAACCCCTCCATATTCTTCTGTTCACTTCAGGAGAGAACTGCTCCACCCGCCACCCCACCCCACCCCACCACTGTTCCCCATCACACAAGTACCCTTCCCCAGTGCCCTCCTCCTCGGTTCAAATATGGAGCCGTCTTCAAAATTAACACTGACTCTCCTTTCAGACATTCAGGTATGTCAGGTTCATTTGACCTCTTTTGTCAAGTCTATATTTAACAGTTGATTAAATATACCTGTCATTAATGATCTAATTTCCTGTTGTGTTCTGCCCCCATTGCTTCCACATCCCACGTACACACGTTTGTGCGATGGCCCAACTGTCAAGGGCTAACTGACTTACTGAACTGAAATGTCACCTGACCAGTGAGGTTTCTCAACAGGTACTAGAGCTGCCTCAAAGCCTGCTGACTGAGATTGATCCAAGGGACCATGTAAAGATGGAAGGAGAAATTCGACTCCACAAAGTTGTCCCTGACCTCCACACATATGCCGTCGTACACTCGTGCACACAAACTAAATACAGGCGTTTCGGGTTTGGTTTGGTTTGGTTTCTTTTTGTTTGTTTATTTGTTTGAGACAGGGCTTCACGATGTAGCGCTAAAACTATGTAGACTAGGATGGACTTGAACTTACAGAGATCCACCTGCTTCTGTCTCCCGAGTGCTGAGATTAAAGGTGTGCACTGCTACACCTGGCTACAACAAAGGTATTTTTAAGAAGAATCAAAATGTTGAGTGTTGATCTTGCTGCTGTCAAGACGACTTCCCACCTGATTGTAGAGATTTAATCATGTAGCAGGGCCCTCTGTTCTGCCCATACCTAGTCCACAGAACTGGAGTTCCACAGAGAAGGCAAGTGGGATCATAGTTGCTCTTCAAGTTCAAGGTATTTTACTTTTAACACAATACTACATTTTTAAACTCCTAGCAATTTAAAAATTCTGGCTGAATAAGATTCTATAGCTGTGTATTGCCTTCCAGTGGTTCTCAACCTTCCTAATGCTTCGACCCTTTAATACAGTTCCTCACGTTGTGGTGACCCCAACCATAACATTATTTTCGTTGCTAGTTCATGACTGTAATTCTGCTACTGTTATGAATCATAATGTAAAGGTCTGTGTTTTCTGATGGTCTTAGGCGACCCCTGTGACAGGGTTGAGCCCCACACGTTGAGAACCACCACAGCAGGAAGCAGCTGCTGCGACATTTGCCCCATATAAATGGCTTGTTCGTGGCAGCTTTAACTACAGCCTGGAATTGCAGAATGCTGGGGCTGGAAAAGACCTTAAAGCTTGACCACCAGCTTCCTTGTTTTCCAAATGAGGAAACGGAGACCCCCCCCCCCCAATTAAGTAACTTGTCCCAGACAAAATTGGAACTCATGTGACCTAATTTTCATCATGATATTGAGCCATTCACTCTCTGTGGGCTAATTTTCAAAGGTTTATACAACTTTTTTTGTTTTAAAGAGCCAATGCTTGCTATATGCTCCTAGGAGGCTCTTTATGAGAATATTAGGTGAAGGCTGGAGAGATGCAAGGTTGGAAAAGTACTCCAGGACCTGTGTTCAATCTCCAGAACGCAAGTTTAAAAAGCAAACAGAACTGAGTGGTGCAGTGAGCTGCTAACCCAGTGCTAAGGTGACAGGAACAGGTGGATCCATCATGGAGCTTGCTGACCATCCAGTTTAGCCAGCAGGCAAGTGCCAAGACACTGAGAGGTACTGTCTCAAAAAAAAAAAAAGGTGTGGCCAGCAAATTGACTCAGAGGGTAAGGGTGCCTGCCACCAACCCTGGCCCCAGAAATGACTTCTGCAAGTTGTCCTCTGACCTTAGACATGTGGACACACGCACAAATAAATACTGTTTCTTTACTTTTTAAAAGGATAGATGGTACTTAATGAATAATACCCATAATTGTCCTCTGATACACACACATACACACACACACACACACACACACACGCATGTGCATGCACAAACACTTACACACACATGCATATGCAAGAGACTATCAGATAAACTGTTAGATAAATGTTAAGGCACTCTTGGCCACTGGGAACTGTGTGTCATAGATTAGAACTGAGGAAGCCGTCAGAGAAACATGGGTGAGAAGGAATGAAGAGGAGACCACACTTGCAGTCACGATGCACTGAGAGCTAACGAAGTGAGGGCAAAGTGAAACTTCAGACTAAATCCATGAAACAAAACAGATTCGAAAAACCGAGAGTGAGAGTCTTACACTTTGAGTAATCGTTTTCAGGCTCCCCTTGTTTTCTTTCTTTCACTGAGTTTTAGAGGGGAGTTCTAAGGTCTGTCCCCCAAAATAGAATGTATTGGCTATGACCCAAGCGACTTTTGAAAAACTTAGATTGAACCTGTCTTTCTCCTACCCAAGGAGAGTGACCTTTTCAGCCTGAGGAAACAAGACCTATTACCTGGCTCTCCTTCCCTGGTTTTTGTCAAAGGAACTACACTGCAAGTTCCTCTAAATTAAATTAAGGCAAAATTGAAATAATGTAACAGGAAAATAATGGTTTAACTTTATAAGTAATTGGAAATAATATGAATATTTTCAAATTAAATACTTGGTCTAGCTGGGAAGTGGTGGCGCATGCCTTTAATCCCAGCACTCAGGAAGCAGAGGCAGGCAGATCTCTGTGAGTTTGAGGCTAGCCTGGTCTACAAAGAGAATTCTAGGACAGCCAGGACTACATAGTGAAACCCTGTCTTAAAAAAGACTAACTAGGGTGTTGGGGATTAGCTCAGTGGTAGAGTGCTTGCCTAGCAAGCGCAAGGCCCTGGGTTCGGTCCTCAGCTCCAGGAAAAAAAAAAAGA